>OMLF01021313.1:0-12762 GCA_900302615.1 Holocentrus rufus | reverse complement strand
GGGGGGGGGGGGGTCCTTTATTTGTCCATGCTTCATGACCATTTTCTGTATATAATTTATTCTGTTTTAAACAATAGCATCACTATGTGTTCTGTCATTTTGAAAATTTAACGTTTTGCTTAATGATGGACAGAACATGGCTTACAGGCTGTGACGGTGTATGGCATGTTCCTTGTTAATTGGCGTTTACTAAACTCAAATTTTTATGTACTTGTGCTCTGTGGTGGATAATTTTTTATTTCTACCGTTTTTGTCAAATGCTTAATATTTCTGTGTTGAAAACAAATATGTACATTAAAAAATCCCTAAAAGAATCCCTAAACTTTGTCTATTTAAGGAAAAAATAATAATAATGAAGGGAGAGAAAATGAACAGGCAAAAAGAACTCAAGTGACCTGCATCTTCTGCACTTCTATACTCGATCTAGAGATGGCAAAATTAAGATGTGTGTGTGGCAATATTGAAATGCAGGCAAGAAATGAGACTACTGTCACCATTTGATGGAGCCATTGATTTCTGAAAGAAAATGACAGATTTTTAAGATAAAATTGATATACTGTGTATGTGAATTTTTTTTATACCAGGCAAAATTAAGTTGTGGTCCTGCAAGTCAGACTCACTCTTTCCTTGGTTAATGTGACCACTGACAGTATATTAGATAACAGTTATCAAAGGTATAGAAGCTGGTCTGAGAATGGTCAGGAAATGTCTTGGAGTCCCACAATGTCTTAGCAGTGTAACTTTGTATTGGAAAGGGAATCTTGGCCTACCTATAGTATATCTGATCTATGAGGAGTTTAAATGTGTAAAAGTAAAGGTGGGGGTCACACTGAGCAGACTGAGTAGCAGGGCAGAAAGTGAACCCAAGAGAGGCAGTCCAACAGGCACAGGCAGCACTAATGCCTAGGGGTAATGTAAGGCAGGTTCAATGAGGCCATGTGGTTGAGGCCTCAGAATAAAGAAATCTATATAGAGTAAGATGACTCACTACATAATATAGGTACATAAATTATTCATGAAAGAGAAAAATGGTTGTAGATCAAATGCACTGGTAGGAGGCAGCAAGGTGTGTTAAGACCGTGGAGCAAAGCAGGGCCAGTGGATAAATTGGGAAAGTGTGGAGAGGAAGAAACTTAGCTGGAGAGAACTAAGAGGAATGGAGGAAAACTATTAGACTTGTCATAGGTGCAACTTGTTACCTTCTCCCCAAAATCTTAGCCTGTGGCTTGGTCCATTGCCTTTATATCCATTTTGTCTTTCCCTCTTGTTCAGGCATAGCTAGGATAATTATGTTCAACTCTTTGGAGCATGCATAAATAATAGAATATTGTACACTGTAGTAAATATGTATGCATTCAGCAAGTCAAATTATCTGCCCGTGCAATAATTTAAGGATTAAGATAAATTGACTGATACAGGTTTTAGTACAAGATTCCTCACTGAAGAGTGCAGAGGATCCTACAAAGAAATCATAAAAAAAGAAAGACCAAGCTAGGACAGTACTAACCACTATCTGATCCCGGGTATTGGCAGAATTACTGTCTTTAGTCCTCTCATAATTTACCAGCCAACTGTAACCACTAGAGGGCAGCACACCACTATCTGGTAAAATAGACTGGGTCACTACTTGCCTGAATGGACAGACAGAGAGAGTATCACCAAGTTACAGAATGTAATGCCTTTTAACTATAAATCCATTAATTGACATATGCAAGTATAATATGCATATAAAACATTTTTAGAGTGCTATGAAGGTGCTATGTGGAAACAGATCTATTCACAGCACTGGTTCCAAAGAAACATTAGGAGGGCCCATTGCTGAGACTGACATGAACTCAATATCATGTTTATATTAATTTTTACAGAGATCACATAGTAGCACTTTCTGTCCCCATCCAGGAATTACACGAGTATCCAAGGAAAATCAGACTCTATATTCATTCAGTGAATATTTTTTCACTGTGTTCAGCATGATACTTTGAAAATCACATTGTCTCCTTCCCATTTGACCTGCACTAGTACTGCTAACGGGTTAGCACAGCTGCTAGTTTCTCAAAGGCAAAAAAAAAAAAAAACAAGATTGTAATCTTTTTTTAAGATTCAGTGATAGATCTCATTTGTAATCAGTAGGCTTGAAAAAATCCTGGACACTCACTTTAAAAACATTAACACAATGTTTATTCCTACCTTTGCAGAAACAAAAAAATAATTAGGCTGTGGTGAATGCCAAGAAACACGTGTTGTCTTGTCCTCATTCTCCATTTGACCTCTGTTTTGTTGCTCTGTTTCTTGTAATGCCCACTTTGATTTTTGTTTGCTGTTTAGTCACTGTCGCTTAGTCCTCATCCATAACAAATGAACCAGAGTTTGAAATCATCTGTGTCTCAGTGTGTAGCATGTGGACCAACACAATAACAACATTAACAACTGCTGCTGCTTAGTGTGTTCTGGGAACACATTTAACCAGAGTTGCCTCTGTGCAGTTGTTTTCCTGGGAACTGCTTTGAAAATCTATGCAGCCCTGAATTGAACATATAGGCCACAGTTTACTACAATATAATATTATGTGACCATAAGACAAACCTTATATCCTTATTTTGATTTATTTTTGTGTTTGTTTGGTTAATTACCTCTCATTAATTATTTCATCTGCAGTTTGATTTGAGTACAGAGGTTATTATGAGCCTACCAATACAAAAAAACTGTATGTTTTTAAAAATGAGCTTGTTCATCAGTTTTAAAATTGATTTCATTCACTTGTCATAATTAGTTGAATTTGCTTTTTTGCAATGATTTATTTTGTTTAATTAATGCTATTTTGTTATGGAACAACACCAGATGTTTTATTCTTTGCAATCACTAAATCTGTTTTGCCCTGAAAGATGCCCAGTTTTGCCTCGGGTAAAAATCACTTTTCTTGAATCTTAAAATTAATTTTACAGGCTGTATATTTCTGTACATTTTGTCGGCTTATCTGCAAAATTGTTTCTACATATTGTTTTCTTCCAAACCTTAGCAAAATAGCTAGTCGTCTATCAGTTTATTTAACTCTTATGTATCCATACAAGTTTTATTTACCCATACAAGTTAAGTAAATATTACATAGTTGGTGTAGGCAGGTAGTTGCAAGGAGGTTGAAGTCATACATACAGATAATCCACAACCTGTCCCTTACAACCATTGTGTTATATTGTCGGTCTGTGAGCAGCTGCACTGGAGAGGCTGGAGGCTGCAGTTGCGTTTGGGGTCCTATCCAAGCATTTACTGATGTTAGGGAGGGTGAGCCTCATTCACTTCTCCTGCCCACATTTACCCATTTAGTCTAGGGATTCAAACCAGCAATCTAGCCAGCCACCAGCTTGCTTTTCCAACTACTACATTTTTGCTTCACTTTAAGTTCATTAAAAAATAACTTGGAATTGTTTCTTGTTTCATGACTGGGCTTTGATCCAGTGTCAGTCAAACGCTGCTCAGTCTGCATTCAGAGACCCAGAGGATCTTTTTCAAATAAAGATGTCTGTCTGACACTTTTTTTCCTGTTCTGTTTGGACACAGTGGTTTTAATTTACGATTTTGTAGAACTGCACCTTTTTCCAATTCAGTGATTCTGTTCCGCATTAAAGGAAAAATCCACCCTAAAACACTTTCACCATTAAAAACAGCCATTGGTGATGTACCTTGCATTTCTTGGTTCCTTTGTTGCTTAGTGTTTCATTTTTGTTATTTCTATGGGTAAGTTGCCAAAAGTAGATAATGTGGCCTCACAGCAAGATATTTTCAGTGCAGTTACAATTGAGTTTAAAATTCAAAAACATTTAAACTATGTAAAATATCAAAGGCAAACATCAGGTTTTGGTGTCAGTCTTTCAGGATCAAAGATCAAAGGGTTTCTTAAGAACCTTTTACACTGATGTTCAAGAGTCATACAGAGAAAAATGTATCATAGAAGAGGCAGAAGTGCCAATCTCTCAACTGACAGTAGCCTCAATAGACCATAATGCAATGCAACTGAAAGACATGCTGCGTTTTGAGTGAACGATGCAATGCTCACTTTTTCTAAACTGGGGAAACACGTGCTGTTGGTTTTACTATCATTACTGATATCACTGTTGTTGTCCAGGCATGTTTATTGAGGGTTGTTGAAAAGCTTTTAGGGAAATGTAGGAAGTCATAACTGCAGTACAAGTAAATGGAGGAGGTTCAAACACATTAAACATCACGGAATGATGATGCATACTGTAGCGGTGTAAGACACTCTAACGGTGGAATTATTTCAAAAGCCATTTGAAACAGAACGTGACATCCTGAGATCTGACCAATGGTTAGTCCATTTAGGAAAACGCCATCACTATATCTCCTTTGTCAATACAGTAAGGACTTCAAAACCTATTTCAGGGGGATGTTTGAAAACCTTCAGTGCTGCAAGCGTGAGAGAAATGTTTTGGCAGATGTGATGAGGAGAGATGAGGTGATTGTGAGGGGCTCCATGGAGAGAGGGAATGAAAAATGTGATGGATAACTTCCACCACAAGCGGAGGCAACCCAGGAACTTGAGGCGGGGTTGAAGGGGGCAGAGAGAAAGGAGAGGAGAATGAAAAGCAGGAAGAGAGAGAGAGGAGAAGAGCCGATGGCATGTGTTAATAACTGCAGATATGCAGCACCACCAGATACAATTGGGTCTGTTTGTTATTCAAATCTCTTAGGACAAGTTGCTTCCATAGAAACCATTTGATTTAACTTTCAATTGTGTATGTGAGAAAGTGAAAGCCATTGTTTGTGTATCTTGGAATATTTGTACCCCTACAGGCATGTGCATGTTGGCATAAATGTTTGTTTGTGTGTGTGACTGCTTCTGCATGTGTGTCAGCCCATGTGCATGCATTTGCGTGCTTGAGTTTGTATACACACGTTTGTGCGTGTTTATGCTTCTATGTGTGTGTATGCGTGTGATCACGTGCACAGAAATGCGTGCGGATGTCATGTTTGCTTGCAATTGTGTGTTTCTCCACTGTTAGCTTTCCTGTTGTGGCCGTCAGCCTTTGTGGGTCTATTCCATCATGGATCGTTGGCGTCAAAGACATGCACCATGAATTCCTAATACACTGTATGTTCCTGCCCTCACACAGGGGAAGTCAATACGACCCAGCCGTGGTCAAAAGCTCATCTCTTCTAGGGATTGTGTGTGTATGCAACTCTCATGGGGCCCATAATGGAATGGAGAGTTAGGAGGAGGGTATGTGAAGGTTTGCATGCTTGTGTGCACATGAAAGTGAGTGAGAGAGAGAAAAAGAGGCATTCACATGCAAAGAAAAAGAGTTAGATATAAAGACACAGCCCAAATGCAAAGGTTATCTTTTTTTGCACTGTTCTATGATTTGGGGAAGGTGTGTGTCACTGATTTGCCATGTACCATGTCATCAATATGGCTTTCAGCAGCTAATCCATCATGGCAGAGAGAGGCAGACATGGTGGAGCAGTGAGGTGTTAATGTAGAGTCTTATTAGGGGTTAACATCACCCATCCACCACTAAAATAATATGTTCTACAGATGTGGGAAATGGGAGCAGGGAGCAAGAGAGGAGATCTGTAATATAGTCAGCCATGGTCTCTCCCATTTTCTCCTCTCCAGCTCCCTGTCAAAACACCATTGTGTAGCTGAAATCTGTCTTCCTTAGACCTACATTATGACTAGCTCTGGCATTTTTATTTCTCTTCCAGAAACTAATTGTCTCCAGATTTGGAAGACAAATCAACTTCTGCTTAAACTGTGTGGCAAACATGCAATAATGACGCAACTGTTGTAATAAGATTCAGGTTTTAAAACCGTTGCAGTCCATCTAATTGAATCAGAGAAATATTTGACAAAAAATCATTAATAACAACAATCACAAACATGCATCAGTCTTTTTAGGTAGTCAAATATATGGTGTGGAGGCAGATTTTGCAACTTGCTATTTTGATCTGTTGTGCTAAAGCTCATCTCTTGATTGTGTTGTCTTGGAAATGTGGCAGGGTGTCTGGGAGGCGTCTGGTTGCACAGAAACAGTCTGCCTTTCATTGCATGTTTGGTTTGTTCCCATAGATTGAAGTGCTTACGTAACATTTGACTTTGCTCTTGATCCCCAGTCTGGTATCATTTTTGAAAGTCTTGGTCTTGTATCAGCCTCAGCATACTTTTCATAGCCTTGCGTTTTTTTTTTTGTTTTTTTTTCCCTCAAGTTATTTTTTTGTTTTAGGTGTTGCCTGTCTGTCCAACATCGATGCAGATAATCTCAGATTCATGTCAGAATTACACACAGCACCTTTCCCACTGTTGTTTCTGTGAAATGTGTTACATTTACTGCTGAGTATCACTTTCAAACTGAGTTTGAAAGGTTAGACCACTGTTTTGGCATTGACAGTATACTTGGTTTTGAAAGTCAAATAAAACTCAGTTTTTCCCTTGTTCACTTGGACGGTGCCCCTCTTTGATGTTGATTTATGCTAAGTTTTACTGAGGTGGTCTTGACTACAGTCCCACACCTCTGTGTAAAGCACAAGCCCAAAGTGTCTAGTTCTGTTATCACAATCGTACATGTGACAGTGTTTTGCATGTGGTAGATCATTACTCCCAATACGTGTGTGAGGTCAGTGGTCCTCCTTGTTTTGGCTCCTTTGATGACAGCTCCCTGTGTTGTATTGACATTATGGCAGCTTCCTGTGTGATTTCAGTGCATGATGACATGCACTGTGTTGTCAGTCTCAGTGTGAAACGGTGTAATCAGGGCCTCTTCTGTGGAATAAAAGACATAATGATTGACCGGTATACATGCCACATGTTTTTCCATCCCACCTCAGAAATACCCTGGTCACAACTCACCTAAAGGGAGGAAACCACGTAATTTCCCACATGTTTTTCCCTTGTCTTATTGTATCGACAACATGGAACATTCACCACAGATTTAGCATAAAAACAACAAAGAAGACTTTCTCCTAGCCCTCATTCAGCCCTGCCGTCGCCAGGTACAGCTCCATAAAGAATGAAGAAAAGACCTGGAAAACTGACTGGGGATTTACCCACAGTGCTGTTCTGGGGATTAGAGTACATTTTGTGGTCCATAACGTTCAGCCTCATCATGAAATGTAGCTCATTTGAGTACGAAGGCTCAGACAAAATTTCTCGGCCTCCATGATAAATTTAGTATTTCTGAAATATATCACCTATTAGAGATTCTTTGGCTCTTACATTTGAAAGGCAATTGTCTCTACATTTTACAACAAAAATAAATAATTAAAACGTATTAAATTAACTATTTGGTGAAATATTGTTATTGGAGAGAGTAGGAAAATTGGATTGCAAATCTTTTTTAACTCCCCCTTTTGAATTTTCCCTCCAGGGGACTGGATGGACTAAAAGCATTGGGACTTTAGGTGTATGTAGCTCAGGGTAGAGATCAAAACAGTGAGTCTCAAGATTTTGTTTTCACACTGTCAGTGGTTTGAGTGTGGCACTGACATTGGCAGGGTCAATGTTTTGTTTCCTGTTCTGGTTATCTGTGTTAAAAATGTCTCCACTTCATGGCATTTTGGGTGAAAACATCTACCAGCATATGGCATAACTTACAAATCAAAGGGCAAATAAACATGGCGTATCATTCCCCCCGTTTCTTCTCACCCCTTTTTTTTTTTCTAGATCTGGGTGAAAAAGAGCAGCCTTTCTCTTTGCGCCATAAAGACATCAGTCAGTTTTTTATGTGTGTTCATGATGTGCATGAGTGTGTGGCCATGTTGAAGGTTGAAGTGCCTACATACTTGCAGGCAGATATACTTACTTGTGGATTTGTGGGGAAGAGGGGAGGGCGGATAGTTGTGATGTGAGTGAATTACAGGGCAACTGAACATGGCATATCACATTTCCACCACTTCTGTCGTGGCTCACTCAGGTTTGGATGGGGGTTATTAAGGCACTATGAGAGGTCATACGAGGGTCATGTGAGACTATGAAAGGTTATAGAGGGGTTATAAAGGGGTTGTGAGTCAGAGGTTTGAACTGTTCGCTCCCTGCTTTCGTTCTGTGAGTCATTTTCTGGCTTAGTAGGATCCATTTCAGGGTCCATTCACCTCAGGGGGGAAACAGATGTCTGTTAGAGGCTCAGAGGCTTGTAAATATTGCTGTAGGTATTTTGGGGATGTTACACACTAATGTGTATCTTTGGTGAGGAGTGAATAACCTCAGTCTCTAATGGGAATGTTGTTTTTCAGTACAATCGCATTTCAAATGGCTGCTAATGTGTGACTCATTGTTTCTTTTTTTTTTTTAACTCCACATTTGTAATATATTTCTTTCACTGCCCCTGTGGATCAGTGGCTTGGAGTAAATATATATTCGCAGTGTTGTGGTTTGAATCTGGCTCCTGACCTCTGTGCTCATCTCACTCGGCAGTTTCCCCTCTCCATCATTTCTCTTGTTTCTTTCCACTGTAAACTCTCCAATACAGCAGACATGGCATGAACACGATCATTAGCAGTGAAAGTTTGTTTGAAAAATTAAATGAACGATATTTAGAGCTATAACTCTTTTTTGAACTTAAGATAAATGATAGTTAATTTGTTGTTGTCGTGCTGTGAATTTTTCCTTCAGGACCAAGACAGAAAACTCTTATGCAATGCTGCTCCTATTTCATGATCAGTGCACAGCTATCAGAGAGGAATGCTTGCTTACATGGTTGGAAAGCCCATATTGTTTTAGCATCCTGATGAGCAGTAGATTTATGTATACACACATGGTTCAGTGGTATGTCAATTTTTGGCATGCTGCAGTGTTGTTCTTTCCATTTGGCCTGAGCTGAAAGTATGGACCTGGCTTATGTTGGATGATATGCAGTACTGTATTTATGTGCCTGTTTGTATTTGTGTATTTGTGTGTTTGTGTGCGGGTGTGTGTGTGTCTTTGTGTGTGTGTGTCTGTGTGCCTGTCTGTGCGTCACATTGTCTGTCAGATGCAAAAGCGAACCTGTGAGATATTACACTTCCTTCAATAGCAGATTTATGCTGAACAGATTTATTATCTGGTGACAGACAGCGCAAGAGCTGAGTTGAGGGACAGTCTTTATTTTGAGTTAAGAAAAGAGAGCGGAAAGGAATAATAGTCTGAGAGAAAGACTGTGCAAAGCTAAAGAATTGGATTGAATTGCAGATTGGAAATTACCAACTAAATTTGAGTTGCTGGCTTTGCTTCCTCTTAGCATCAATTCTCTCTCTCTATCTTCGTGAGATGCCTGAGCGCTCAGTAATAATAATATTATGATACTTTATATTGAGCGCTGTAGAAGAAAATGGGTCTGACTCCAGAGTCAGGAGTAACTATTGTTTTCAAAGTGTGGTCAGGGGACTCCTAAGGGTCCCTCAGAAGTTTCCAGGGGGTCCTCGTTAAATTGACCATTGCAAATTGTCAGTTTAAGTGAGGATGTTTTGAATCAGCTGAAAAAAGGAGGGGTTGGGGGGACATGTAATAAGCATGTAATTTTATGGTTGAGTCTGCATTGGCCAGACTCGCTGATTTATATGTTTACTCCATGTTTTCTGTCAGTTGAGTCAAAACGTCCTTGCTGAAATCAAACCTCAGCAATTTTGCTTTATGCACCTTCAAGTTATTGTGAAATTCAACTATTTCGAAATTTCAAGTCAAAAGAGTCTTTGCTTCAACCTTTGGCAATTTTGCATAGTATACCTTTAAGTCACTAGAAATTTATGCAAAATACAAATAAATTAATTAATAAATATGCATGAGTGATCACTTTGAACCTATTTGCCAGGGTTCAATATGTCATCTAAATGATTTGAAACTTAACACAAACTAAATTATCTTTTCACATTATTGTTCATAGTGCAAAGACATTTCAAATGGAGGCCTGCAGCTTAATGAAAGTCAGTTTTGGCGTCCAGAGCATGAAACAATTTGAAAACTCCTGAGCTCGAGTGTCTTGCTCAAGGACACTTCAACAGGGCGGATGCCTGCTGACATGCAGGATTACACTTCAGGTTGCCCAGTCTTACCACTAAGCCGCCCTAATCCCCATGAAGTGTCTTTGTAGAAAAATAAGAACGCTGTCAAGTAAAACATCAAGCCAAGATTTTGGTTATTTTTCCCCAGAGTGCCCATTTAACATATTTTTCTAGTCTTTTGATAGATATTTTATGAGGCATAACTGCAGTTATGGAGGGTGAAGAAGTTAGTGGTCTTTGCTACAGATCCTTTGCATACCACTGAGGTGTTTATGAAGGAAGTGAGAGGTTCCTCCCTTTAACACAGGGGAATATACACACAGACTTACAGAAACAAGTGCGAAACCAGCAGATACACACACACACACACAGGAGACACAGAGATGGGACATGGCTACGGGCCAAATCCTGCGCTTACTCACAGGAGGTAAAAGGAGGAACAAGAAAACAGAAGGATGGAGGGATTAATGGATGAAGCAGAGGGACATCAAAACGCACGGGGGACAAGAGGAAGAGGGGATAGAAGGAAAGGTGTTTAGAGATGTGGGAAGATTGGTGGTGTATCGAAAGATGGAGGGAGGAAGAGCAGAGCGGGTGGAGGGAGGGATGGTGTGAGGCAAGAAAGGGAGATCTGCCGTTTCCGCATGTGGGGAGGGTAGGAGGTGAGTGAGGGGCCTGGGTTGCCTCTTGGGGTCTTAAATACACACATGCATACACTCACACACACACACACTCACACACACACACACTGCACTACTGTGTTTACAAAGGAGATTAGAATGGTTCCACTCTGTACCTCGGTGTAGCAGAGACGGTTCAGAGCCATATGTGTAAACGATGAGAGGAATGTATACTGAAGTATTGACAATGTATACTATATACTTTTTGTAACATTTATATCCTTTGAAACCCCAGAGGGAACAGCTGTATTATGTTGTATTTGTCATGTGAAAACCCTGTAACTCCCACAATCAGGATTTTTCTATTTTTACTTGAACTCTGGTGTAGTTTTATGGATGGAGCAATTTACATGATCATAGGGGCCAGGAGGTTTTAATAAAAATGTAATGGCCATTAATTTCAGGCTATTTGAAGTTTATGCTTTGTGTTGCTTTTCTTAATTGCCGGATTTTTAGAGATAGAAGGTTTCCATCTAACGGCAGCAGTGTAATCAAACCGCTAAATGCAAGCCAAACAGATAAATAGATGAACTTAGCTTGAAACCGGTCCAATTCATGTTCAACCTCATTTGTCTGTCTGGCTCCAGTCTCTGTCATGTCCCAGGAAAGCACTAATCTTAAATGCAGTTGTGTGTGTGTGTGTGTGTGTGTGTGTGTGTCTGTCTTTGTTTGTTCATGTGTCTGTGTTGTGTGCATATGGCTATATGCAAATACATTTGTACTTACATATAGCTGCATTAGCAGGCAGGTAGGAAAGGATGAACCCACACACACACCAACACAGGCCTATTACAGATCTGCTTGCATTACTTGCATTACATTCTGCATGAACTTCAACTCCCAGAAACTCTTGACTTCCAAGTTAAACCTTTAAGTTGACCCGGATTATGTAGTATTGAGCTTATCAAGTTACAATACAGAGCCAGAAATGTTTACATGAATAACCCTCTAAGTTAGAGGGTAGTGTTATATAAGGTAAAATAAGTATAAATTTGGGATTTTTAACAATATTTCCTCTAACTTTGGCATTTGATTGCTGGCTGATCAAATGCGATGGGTCAAATATGAATTATGTGACTGTGTGCATGTGTATGTGCAAGCCAATGATGGAAAGAGAGTTGGGGAAGCAGTTTTGTATGCAGCTCTGTGTACCTTTGTATGTGTGTGTGTATGTGTGTGGCCGGGTCATTCAGGATCACACACGTTTCAAACAGGCCGTCACATCATCTCAGCGGTAACCTCTGTGCTCGATGTAGTGTGTCAGAGCGGTGCAGACAGCTTCCACTCCAGCAGGGCTACTGTCTGTCTGCAAACTATTACTTCTGATCCTACACTAACAGCACAGACAGAGGCAGATGGAAAAGCACGTCATCAACCTGCCTGTCTTTCACACTCTCATCAGCTTCGCCTGCACTCATTCAAAGGCTTTCATTCAGATAAAGATTACACTTAAGAAGTCTCAAGACCAGTACTGGCAAGGCGGAGCAACTATTTTTACATCGCTGTTGGACTGAACATGACTGTGCCTGTTTTATTAGATTGAATCACCATAGTCCAATAGCAATTATAGGGAGATTAGAGTTTCTGATTTAGGGTTTACAGTGTTGCACCTTTGTTGATAAAAACTAAATAATTTAATGCATAAATGCTGACATTAACTTTGGTTAAACTTACACATTTTTCCAATATTTTTTATTTTTTAAGATGCAGTGGAAAGGCGGTTTTGTTTAATCTTCAAAGACACTCATAGCACTTACACAAAGATAACTGTATGACACACACACACACACACAAAGAGTGATGTACCACAGGTGTGAGGTAGGGACAGATAAAACTTTGCACGACACACTCTCAGGTTTCACCTGAATATTTAACCATGTAGACGCTGAGTTCACACCTTGCAGACATGAACATGTAGATGATAAAGTTACATCCACACCCTTCTCCACTACCTACCGCAGCACTAGCAGGCCAGAAGTGGGTGAAATAGGATTAATTATTATGTTTTATATCATTAGTAATGCGGTAAAAATCTTGAAGAAAAGTGAAAATAACTTATTTAAACTGTGCTCAGAGTAAAAGTTCCTGAAATACATAA
>OMLF01021308.1:4476-24403 GCA_900302615.1 Holocentrus rufus | reverse complement strand
GTAGGAGAAGGCGGGGGGGCTCACTGACACTGGACCCCAAGTGGGCACTACAGTAGATATTGTGTACAGAGAACAGTATGTAACCACTGACACATATAGCAACTCATGTAAGACCAGACTGTAGCAGTTGCAGACGCAACAACAGTGACAAAATGGGGATATGAACTAACCCTATTTTATAGTCCTACACAGATAGACATAGACAAAGGCAAACCACAATGCAGTGAGTGAAAGAACAGCACACATTTCATCACTTCCTCTTCAGCATTGTGTTCTTCCCTTCCTTTGGCGGACAGTTCCCCATGTGTTACACTGAAAAACACGTTTACGCTGCCCTGAGCTTGACACGTTCACCTCATGAAGAAACACAAATGTCAGAGACGCTGTTGCTGCGAACGCTTCACCACCGTGTGTTCTGGCCTTGCTCCCACTTTACCACTTGAGCTTGTGTGTAATTTTAGCCCTCTGTCTCCCCCTAGTAAAACGCCATATGCTCACTTCTAATCTCACCTCTCTCTCTCTTTCTCTCTCTCTTTGTGTGCCCTTTCCAGAGTCAGGATGCCTCACGCATACCCTTTCCTCACTCCTGAGCAGAAGAAGGAGCTCAGTGACATTGCTCACAGGATCGTCGCTCCTGGCAAGGGAATCCTCGCCGCAGATGAGTCCACTGGTAAAGAGTGATTTCAAGCAAACGCATTCAATTGTCAGATCTAAAGGGAACTTTATTCAGTCTGTTGCACTCAGCATTGTACAGGAACTTTATGAAATTGGCTGGTTATATGACTACAGTCTGAAAAAACACGACAGAATTACTTTATATATGCATGATAAGCAGCTTATTCATAAACCAAGTATGTATTATGCACACAATTAGATTAGGGCTATCTCAATCTATCACTATTTTGAAACCAGGGCTAATTTGTAAATTTCGCAGAAACTCTCCAATAAAACAAGATTAAGTATGTAACCTTTATTTAATCTGATAAAGTCTCACGGAGATTAAAATATCTTTTTCAAGAGAGACCTGGCCAAGAAAGCAGCACCAAACAAGAATACATTGAGAGAGAGAGAGAGAGAGAGAGAGAGAGAGAGAGAGAGAGAGAGAGATCTGGAGGTGACGTTGGGTTGGATGAATCACGCTGCCCTAGAATTCAGAGAAATCCTCTTCCTGTTATTACTTGAAGATAACAGGATGTTTAGGTTTTAGTTTCAGTTATGCGGAATTTGGTCACTCTCACTCCCCAGCCTCTGTAATATTTTAGAAACTTCTCCAAATGCTAAGCAGAAGATCCCACAGTGGGATCCGGTCTAACTCCGTCCCGTCTCTCCCCGCAACCCACAGGCAGCGTGGCCAAGCGCTTCCAGAGCATCAATGCTGAGAACACTGAGGAGAACAGGAGGCTGTACCGTCAGCTCCTCTTCACCGCTGACGACCGCGTCGCCCCCTGCATCGGTGGTGTCATCCTCTTCCACGAGACCATGTACCAGAAGACCGATGGTGGCAAGGTGTTCCCCCACCACCTGAAGGACAGAGGCATGGTCGTCGGCATCAAGGTTGACAAGGGTGTTGTCCCCCTGGCCGGAACCAACGGCGAGACCACCACCCAGGGTGAGCGAAGACCAGAATCAGAACCAAACCCACAGACACCGGAACACACAAGCTCCAACATTTTAATCTCACCAGCTTCATGCTTTTTCCTTCCATGTCCTCCATCTGACTTGTCCCACCTGCTCTCTCTCCCTCTCTCACAGGTCTTGATGGACTGTACGAGCGTTGCGCCCAGTACAAGAAGGATGGCGCTGACTTTGCCAAGTGGCGTTGCGTGCTGAAGATCACCCCCACCACCCCCTCAAGACTGGCCATCATTGAGAACGCCAACGTCCTGGCCCGCTATGCCAGCATCTGCCAGATGGTAAGACACAGTCAGACATAACAGATAAATTCAACATACTATAATTAAGTAAGGCCATTTCAATTTCATGGGGCCAGATTTCATGCAGATAGAAAGATGCAGTAGTCAAAAGACCTGAAGAGGGTTTTGTCCTGTGAGTCCTTATTATCCACTCTGTAACTTTCAATAAATTAGATAATGATCAAATCAAATCTCTCAAGGACTCATGTGGGTCACTGGAACCCCAATAAATGAAATTGAAAATTAATAATTATGTCTTTGAGCTGCTCATCACAAACTGTTTTCAGTGGACAAGAATCTTGTGTTGCTAACATTGGTCCGTCTTGCCTCTGCCTCCCCCAGCACGGCATTGTCCCCATTGTTGAGCCTGAGATCCTCCCCGATGGCGACCACGACCTGAAGCGCTGCCAGTATGTGACTGAGAAGGTCCTGGCTGCCGTCTACAAGGCCCTGTCCGACCACCACGTCTACCTGGAGGGCACTCTGCTCAAGCCCAACATGGTCACCGCCGGACACTCCTGCTCCCACAAGTACACCAACCAGGAGATCGCCATGGCAACTGTCACTGCCCTGCGTCGCACTGTGCCCCCCGCAGTCCCTGGTGAGCTGGATGCAGATAAATATAAAGCATTTTCTGCTCTCTTCTCTACCCTATTTCCATAAACAATGAATTCTTCAATGAAGAGTCAGAACTCACTGTTCTTCTCCGTGTCTCCTCAGGCATCACCTTCCTGTCTGGTGGCCAGAGTGAGGAGGAGGCCTCCGTCAACCTGAACGCCATGAACCAGTGCCCTCTGCACAGACCCTGGGCTCTGACCTTCTCATACGGCCGTGCCCTGCAGGCCTCCGCCCTGAAGGCTTGGGGTGGCAAGAAGGAGAATGGCAAGGCTTGCCAGGAAGAGTTCATCAAGAGAGCTCTGGTATGTAGCAACATGATTAAATGCATCTATTAAGTGTTATTATATTCTCATGTGTCAGACAGATGACTAATAAGTGCAAAGGTTATTAGAATTAGTATAAAACTCCTATAGGTATGAGACCATGCATTGAATACTGTCCTTTTGCTTCTTACAGGCTAACAGCCAGGCCTGCGTTGGCAAATATGTCTCCAGCGGTAGCAGCGCTGCTGGTGGAGAGTCACTCTTTGTGGCTAACCACGCTTATTAAGAACACTCACCAAAACCCTCTCTGACATCCTCCCGCCATCTCATCACCATGTAAAATGCCAGAGCTCTTTTGCTCTGTGAAACTGTCTCTCTCCAACACTGGACAACAACAACAACAACACTTTTACAGCATCCTGGTAAAAACAAAAGCGAGAGAGAAAGACGCAAGAACCAGTTCTTTGGGTTGTTGCTGCTGCAAGAAGATTCTGAAAATGTTCTGCCTCCATTCCCTCTCCTTTTATTTTTAAGCACCTTTTTTCAGGTGCAGATTCCCACCGAATGTTTTTACACATCCTCTACCATTATTCCTTGGTCTGAATCATCAAGTGCAGTATATGTGTTTATACTGATGCCATGGAATAAAGTATTTATCCTCAACTTGCTTTGCTTTCACAATGGCTCTTTCTTTTAAAATCACGATGGCAAGCACACTTTAGAAAGGAGTGTGCCCTGACAACATTTCTCTGAGATTAGATTTAGCAATACAAACCACAGTGTGAGCTTAAGGGAGTGGTAGAAGGTATTTTTAAGTGGAAACAGGGTTGAGTAATGAGAAGTAGGAGGGAGGATATGACGCAGAGGGTAGATAAGGATGTGAGGTACCTTAAAGAAATGAGTTTTCAGCCTGTGACTTAAGATGGGTAAAAATTTGATAAATCTACATACAGCCGAGCCACATGGGACCTGATCCACCCGGAGGTTAATTTTAGAGCGGCAGTGGACCTGCTCCATTTGTGAACTCAGCGTCTCTGAAAGCGTCATCACAAAATCAGAATGTATTTGATGGTGAACAAACACATATCAGAATATTATGGAGTGGATAAAATAAAAGCGAAAGAGAAAAAGAGGTCATTTGGACAGACCGCTTTACACTTTCTGTTCCTGGAAGTTAGAATCCTCAATTTGGAAGTTAAAATGGTTCTTCGGATATAAAAGAGGCCATTCTGGAGGTTTTACCTAATTTAAGAACTGTTCTCCTCCAAAAAACTTCAGAGTTAGAAGTTAATTGCATCCTTGTAACTCCAACAAGACTCAGGGTACAGTCATGATCAAGCCAGATTACAGCGATGCTAGCATACCAACTAGAGGGTGTGTTCAATCAGTACACCCAAAACAAAAGCAGCAAGTGTTTAATCCTGAAACAGGATGCACTGGTGGATTTTCAGACTGCGGCTGTGATAGCTGTCTGCCCTGATACTTAGCATAGATCTGCTGCCTGAGGAGCAGCCTTGTCTGGAACTAAGACTTCCTGAAATTGGTGACACCCGCCTTAATCCCCACTAACCGTGACTACACCATAGAGGGTGAGCTAAGTCTCTATGAGAGAGCCAGACAGGAACAAAGAAAATTGAACATTTAAGGGAAATAGAAGAGATGTGGTCATTCTTACTGGATTTCATGTGGCACATTTTGTCTGTCACACTGCCAGAAAACTGTTGAAGTGAGTAATTACATGTACATGCAACAGAGATGCTGGGCTTGACGAGAAACAGCATTAGAGAATGGAGTGTGTGCATCTTTATTGAGGACAATGTTATGATCCCAGTTGATCTTCGTCAGGTCACGTTGACCTGATGAAGATCCACTAGGATTGTAACGTTGTCCTGCCTTAAGAGCTAAATCTTTATTATCTTTTAAACCACCTATAAAAAATAATTTTATAGGCTTGCTTTTCATGATCTTTTATTAATTGCTTCTGACTTCTCCTTTATGGTTTCTACCCTTCATATCTATTTCTTGACAGTTTTTTTTTTTCTTGTCGATTCTATGTGTTTGTTTTTGCTCCTTTGCTATGTGTTGTGCAACTCTGTTCAATAAGTGTTAGATTAAGATTACACACATATATGCACAACTTTGGCACCCTGGCCAGGTCTCTTCCTCTGTTTGTCATTGATACTGGCCACCTCTGCTGGTTACACTGGTAACTACACTGCTTGGTTTCAACAGCAAGGACCTCAACTTCCTGCAGCGTCCTGCAACTTCATCATGCAATCCTTGATTAACTTGCCACTACATAAAAAAAGGAGAAGACAGATTCACTTATTTCATAACTATCTAGGTTGGCTGAAGAAACTCATTTAAACTTTATGAAAATAAGTTTCCTGCTTCAATATTTGATTTTCTTCCTGTGTGACTATTTCTTAAAAACAAGAATAATCCCACTCACTGTCCTCACTTGAAGACCTTGAAGACAGTGGGAGTGTGCAGGATTATTTTTATTTTCCTGAATCCTCCTACATGGTCTGTCTCCTACCCGCCTCTCACACAGTTTGATAGGAGTGTGAATACAATTTATTGATGTCTAGTGCCACCTTTTGATATTTCTGCTCAATGCATTACTCATGTGCCTCGATAATGTGCCAACGCTGCCTTTTTTTGACAATGAACTACAAAACTTGTGCGAGTGCATGCTTTCAAACTTTAAGTGTGTCTGGTTGTTGCACTGCCCTCGCAGATGAGTTCCGCCTTTTTCGTTCTGTCAATCACAGCGATACCTATCAATTAGAAATTGATTTATATAACTTTCATATAATGCCAACCTCTGGCCAAAGTGTCAAATTTTATATCTTAAAATCTATTGGACAGATTGCCATGATATTTGGAAAGCACCTTCATGCTACTGAGAGGATGAAGCCTGTCAACTTTGGTGACCTCATGACCTTTTCTAGTACCACCCTAAGGCTAAAATGGACCAAGCCAGCGGGAAATCAGCACCCAGTTTAAAAAATTAAGAAAATTGATTCCCTGACATCTCCGTGAGGCTTAATTTTTTTTTTTTTTAGCACTGAAATGTTCATATTTACTTGGTTTCAGTCAGAGGCCAAGATCTCTAGTGTTAAAGTTTCCAATCAAGTTTATTTTTAATCAAAATGAGCCAACAGTACAGAATTAAGTGCAGTGCAAGGGTTACACATAATATACTGTATATATAAAAAATAATGTGCTACAAAGCTGTGTGTGTTGGTGTGTTGCCTCTCCCATCATGCACACTTGTCTAAAAATGTGGCAAATAGGGTTTTAGGTCTGTGTAATAGTTACGATTGCATGCATACAATAAAGAATATGAAATACCCTTAGCCAGACCCACATCATCAGTGCAGTTTTAAGCTGAGATTTGATCTCATCAGCCAGGCTTTTTTAATCAGCGCCTGTGATTGCCACGCTTTGAAGCATGGAAAGTATGAGGGTAAACAGTGAGAGCTGTACACCAGCTGCAGAAGAGGGGGTGGTCGTGGTCACATTTGTCGTGGAATTGCACATGAAGCTGTCATCTGCGTCGACCCCGCTGGAGTTAAATGTCACAAAACTGGCATTCTGCCCACCCAAATTTTCTGTGATCCAGCTCTGGAACTCAGACACCCGGGCGTAGACCTCTGGGAATAGTCCCGTGGCGCAGGGTACCCCGAAACTGGAGATGCCCGCCTGGACCCACATTGCCCCCTGTTGACACTGCAGAGGCCCCCCTGAGTCCCCCTGAGAAAAGAGAGAAATAGAGACAAAGAGAAGGAGGGGAACAGTGTGGATGAGAGAAAAAAGGTGGGGAAATGTTACAGAGGAGCCTACAAAATGTAAGAAGAAAGTCCTATACACTCTCAACGGCACACACAGGTATGCCATTGACATCGAATGGCATCTTTTGTTTTGATTCATTTTTCTCCTCTCGCTTTTTGGGGTGTAGACAGAAAATGACTCAGTTTAATATTCATCCTTTCTGGTTTCAAATAGATAACATCAATGAATCATCGATAGAAAACTCTTATTCTAACCTGGCATATTCCTTTGTTTTCTTTCCCCGCGCAAATCATTTCGGCAGTGATATTGACCCCCGCCACTGGTCTGTACTGGCAAGAGCACTGGTTGTTTCCGATCACAGGCACCTCAACCTCCTGCAAAATCTGAGGGGATTCCAGGGGGACTGTGGGAAAAGAGTAGTGAAACCAAACATGTTATAATGCTTTGTTGAGAATAAAGCTAGTTTTGACATTTGCACAGGTGCATTCAGATACTCTCGCCAAGGACAGTCCATGAAGGCCCATCCCACTCATTCACAATAGCAAACAATAGCTCACACAGCACACCTACCACTGTTGTTTTTTCAGTGACATTTTTTTATGTGTAAGCTGGAATGTTGTTTGTCCGCTCACTGGGCTGATTTGGCTCATATGATACTGTTTCGTTCATCTTAGTTCACCTAAGGGTATTAAATAAACAGTGATGGGTGTGGACCCATACAACCAGCATCACCGTGGTGATAATTACACTGTCAATATTAAATAAACACATCAGCAACCCGCATGACTTTCACAACTGCCTACAGCTGCAACCTTTTTTTAAAATTTTTTTGTGCATTGTAACAGAATAATCCCGCATATCCCACATAAGGTGCACTGTGTATCCATAACTTACCCCTTACAACTAAACCAGCATGCGGTGAATAACTTCCAAGATCTTTATGGCTGGTTTGCCCATAAAATACATAATTTCAACAACAACCTTTAGTGACGCATAGCCCTGAGGTTTGTCCTGGCTTGAACTATGAAGCATTATAAAATACTCACCTTGATAGCGGATGTTGCCCCAGCCAGTGGCCCAGCAGTTGGTGGAGTTATGGAAGTTGCTGGATCCCGATGCCAGGCAAATGGGTTTGATGTAGTCTGTAAAATTGACGGGGCTGCTCAGCTCCAGCAGGCTGATGTCGTTATTTAGCAGCGAGTTGTTGTAATTGGGATGGTTGATGATCCGGGAGACAGTGCGGTTCACCTCATTGGGGTTGGACAGCTCCTGAGAGTGTCTGCCCAGGTACACAATTACGTCGCTGGCATTCACGCTGGATAAAACATTTTTTATTAAAGAAAGAAAAAAGACTTGTTCAATCAAAATACTTAAATCAAAAAATGTATGCAGGTTGAGTGGCCAGGTGAAAGTCTCTTCAGGTGACATTTACATTTTGGAGATTACACACATATATGCATACATATACATATATACATACATATATTAGACATGTAGCAGGTATTCTTATCCAGACATACAATCTACTGATTAGAAAACAAGCTCTTTGTTAGTTGAATAAGGTCTGGTGGTGAAATAGATCAAACAGACTTATGTGTTAGCCAGCCTCAGAGACAGATATGAGAACCACAGCCTTAAAAGTAAACATGCCTCAAAACAGAAGATCAAATATTCAAATAGGAAATATGCTGCTGACGATATTACCCAGATCAAGTTAGGTTTTTGAAAGTTCAAAATTTGGATATTCTCCTACAATGAGAGAAATGACACCAAATTAAATTTCTTTAATTATGACCATGAAAAATAAGCTAGCAATATAATTCATAATGCAATAACTTTAATACTTTTTAAGAATTTTAGTGGCGGCATAAATTGTTCTAAGGACGGTAACTATAACTTCAAAGGGCCAAAGACATATCACCATAAATTACATTGCCAACATTAGCAAGCCTCATTATCAAGGTTGAAGGTAATGTTAGCTATGTAAATAACTTTATTTCATATCATCATATTATTTGTTTATTTTTCTTGATCCCAATAGGGCAAGTAAACTGCCAAAACTACATGCAACCACTAGCGAGAAAGGCAAGGGACCAAGTTACAGTGCTCTGACAATGTTCTTGTGTCCTGAGACTGATCATTTAAAAGAGAAGTGTGAGCAAAAGGGAGTGAACAACCAAGAATTGGTTGTTTGATTTGGTTTGTATGTGTAGCAACAGCAATAATAGTGATGTCTTACATTGTTGTGCAATGGGCTGCACAGAGCACCCACTGGTTGTTGATGAGGGTCCCACCACAGAAGTGAAAACTAAGAGGTCTGAAGTGCAGACTGACCTGCCAGGGCCATGCCCCCTCTGTGGCATTTGCACCCCCCACTACTTTTGTGTTCAGAGGTGCCATTCCACATTCTGACAGACAAAAGGCAAAGGTATTGAATTATTGTTTTTGTTTTTTGTTTTTTTAACTTGCTATATAAAGGTATCAAGATTTATGCTGTGCTTGTGCACACATTATAAAAATATTCTAGCATTATAGCTTTATAATATAAATATTAAATAATAATATAAGCACTTGAGCAATTATGGCATTTACTTGACTGTCTGAAATGGATAAAATGTGAAACTTACCCTGAGCTTTTACCTCTGCAGAAAAGAGAGAGAAAGAAATTAGATAATCTTACATCTAACTTCCATTTAACATACAATATATATTAAGTTCTTTACTGCTACAACGACTAATATTTTTCTTCAGAGATCAATAAAGTTAATATTAATCTTCATGTTTATGCTGTATATATATTTCTTTTTTTTTCATTATGAATGGTATTACAAAAATTATTTGCTAAGTATCCCAAACAATTTATGTAGTTGTTTTGAGAAAATGATTTTGGGATCAATTTGAACTAAGATTCACAATCACTGTCAGTTTCAGATAAATTGGAATAAATTTCCAACTCACCAGCATCATCAGCATCAGCACAAAATAAACATACCTTGCCCATTAAAGAGGATTGGCACTAAGAATACCCATGTGGTCCAAGATGCCATAGTCTGACTGACTTTTTCGATAGGAGCACAAGTGAGCAGTCTTTAGATTTATGTGGTTGTCTCTTCTCTGGTCCGGTCCTCAAGCGCTTACCTGAAACATCCTTCATTTATACAGAATATTCAACTCATAGGCGGTATTTGCCACACCCATCAGAAACCTGTTTTCATACATTTTTCCTCTGTTGTGCAATGACGTCTAATTGAGCAATATATTTCTCATTCCAGAAAAGTAAAAGCACAGTTTTAGGCTCCATCACATATTTTCGTTTATCTACAGATATAAGCTAGATAGATGGAAAACTAGATAGAAAACTTTGATGTCTTCATAGAGGCAATTTATCTTGAAGTGTTACATTTAGACAACATAGACAATCAACTCACACACAACTTATGAATAAGTAAAATAGCAAATACACTAAATATGCTAGAATATATGAGCAAAAACATCATTATCAAGGTAATGCATAGAGACTGCGTGAGGCCTTCTTTGTGAACCAAGAAACCTACAACATAAATAAACTAAACATGCATGGATAATAGCATGGATAACCATAATCGTAATGTTTATCATAATGGAAACACCTAATAAAATGTGAACATTAACAGCCTCATAAAGAGCATGGCAACACGTTGTCTTCAGAGAAAGTTCAGCCGTTGGAATGTTGTCATACAGGTGCTGAGTTGCACATCGTCAAGTGTGAACAATACGCTTATTTTTGGTTGGGCCATCCTCTGCGTTTCAGTTTATCCAACTGGCTTTGAAAAGGTTTCGTCTGCGCATGTCACTTCTCAACCCACTGCAGCACATGTGATCATCCAAGTTAAAAACATGAACATTTGAATGCTTGGTATTGTTAATATTTGCTTTGTGCTGCAGAAAAAAATATACAATGTTTAGTAGTAGTGTCTTGTTTGTGATTTACCAATGCTAATACCAAGTATAACTCCCAAGGTTTTACCCATACTCACACTGAAATGCCAATATGCAGCTTCTGTCGTCCTCTTCAAGCACTGATACCACAATTTTTCATTTTTTCCTGTTGTGCCAACACCTGTCCTTCATAGCCAGTTTGTCTCGTGTCTGTCTTTGTTGCAGCAGACCATCGTTGCCAACTGCACACTGTTCTCAAGCTCGAAAAACAGGCTTTCCCAGTTCTTTATGGGAACTCTCCCCATCAGATATATTTGGTTTGGCTGGTTTGGCTTACAACAATGACTTATCTGATTCCTTCACATGCCACAATGCCACAATTAACTAAGGGTTCATGCTCAGTTCATTTCAGACCTTGGACTCAGACCTTGACTCTGCAGTTTTTTGTGCAGATGTGAACACAAACAAACAAACTTAGACCCCCCAAAAAGCAAACCATCTCGGGGGGGTGGTCGGAGTTCGGTTCTTATAGTTTTTTCTGCTTTATATTCTCTTTATTTCAATACACAAATAGTCAGAATACATGATATCACAGTCATATCATAGTCATGCAGTCATATATATTCTTATTCGGATGCTTTTTGTGTTCAGATGTAATTTGAGCAATTTTAAAACGTACCACAAGCATGTGCAGGTACAGCCATCTTGTTGCATGTGAAAACTACCCACAATGCAAAGCAACAAGGGTTTGACTTCTATATGACCTGTATTGTGAACAGTAAGTCAACCGAGAACCCCATCAGAGTGCAAATGTACCAGAAAGAGAATTCAGTTCTTGTTCTGATACACTGTCAGTGTGAACACAAAGGGAACCAAATTTGATTTCAGTTGGTTTACCTTTTGTTTCAAAAGGAATGAGTTTTGTGCCTTTCAAAGGTACAATATGTGAAAACAACTTCAGCTTCAGCTTCAGTTTATTTAAAGTGCACATCAACCAAAGAGTCTCTGCACACTTTACAGTCAGTAAAAACAACAACAGAATATTACATGTAAAAGTACACACACACACACATACACAAATAATAATGTGAATATGACAGCAGGGTTGAGGCTAGTAATTAAAAAAAAAAACTCTAGTTGCTCCACCCAGACCAGGTTATCACATCAAGTGACTACAGTGGATAAAAATGTCCTGTTTTATTTATTGCTCCTGACAGAGCATCAGAAATAGAAAACTGGACTATGCATGAATGAATGGGGCATCTCGGTGCACATGTTTTTTGTATTTAGACATTCACACAATTAAACCCTAAATGATCGATTAAAAGTAGCTTCATGCCATCGGAGTTGTCAAGCTGTATACCAGATATGCTTGTGGTGCTGAATCATTTATTTTGTCATTAATGTTTAAACAGGGGTTTCCACGGAGGAAAATATGAAAAATTTAAGGTCTCTGGAGGCAAACTTTCAAATGATCAAATCCAGTCCGAAGTAAAAATAAGTTTCATTAATCCCAGCCAGTGTGACTTCCCAGGCAGTCTTACATATTTGAGGCTCAGAGAGACAATCATGAACGTTCACTGTTAGAAGCCAAACTGTGAAATAGAATTAACACATTCCAAAGCTTAAATAAAGCGCTATCTCTCTTTTTAATGCTGTTTCAGAAGCTTTGTTTAGTCCTGTTGTAATTTTCCAATAAACCCAAATATTAAGGAATGTGCAAGACATGCTGAGCTTGTCTTACATTGTGCAATCCATGCACATTTTTGAGATCTCCTCTTTTTGCATTCAAAATCAGATAAAAAACAATGTGACTTTATCAGTGCACAATAGGCCCTGTTGGATTTGGAGTTTATGTGACTGATGTTGCTCATGCATTGTGTCTCTTTAACCTTTAAATCCACCCTCTTTTGTTACAACATCAGAAACATGCAGGGCTTACCATCACTGGCTGTTGTGGGTATCATCATTACATCATTTATAGGTATTTTATCTGATAAATTATGTCTGCAGGTGCCCTCTTTGTTTCTGACATTACTTATCTGCATTTCAAGAGCTGCTTGAATTGCACTTTTTTTCACATTTAATGATCATACACAACTTTAAGTGCTCATGATCCAAAGCACAAACACCTAAACGCGGTCAAAACACTTGAGTCAACGTTAGTTCACTCTCTGCTCGGCCTCCATCGAACCTTTGTGTCCTTTCTCTTCTCGGACCCTCCTGAAGTGCACTCCATCTTTCCCAGATGAAAGGAATAACCGTGTCAGGGAAAGAAAGAAGAGAAAACAAGACGTTCAATCGGAGAGAGCCACGTGACCCTCAAACGCAAACCGCCAAATCAAACAAACACAAGGAAACGGGGCATATTTACCGCCTCTTTTAATCTTCAAGCCTCACTTTTGTTTCGACTTAAAGGGGAGTGTAACAGAGAGGGAGCGAGAGAAAGGAAAACTGATAACTGACGGTCAGTGAGACAGATCCCCTGTGTGATCCCCAAACAAGAATTTAACCCACATTCACTGACTGATGTGTGCGAAGACCAATTAAATGCTAAGTGAAACCTTTTAAAACAGCTAATCAAGTTAATGAATATTCAGAGGGGAGCTGAAGCTGTAAACACCATTTTCGTCCAAACTTCAAACGCTTGTTCTGGCTAAAGTTTAACCACAATCAGACGGGCCGGTCACAGCAGGGCCTGGCTGGTGAGATAGAGGAGGCCCAAATCAGAGAAGAATCCGCGAACTGTCCGATCTTTCTTCTCCTCTTTCTCCCCGACATGCAACGCGACAGTAACTCTCCTCCAGATGGAAAAGAGTGGTGGTGTTTGCACACATAAGCTCAGTGGGATCGCTCTCAGTGTTTGTTCATGGCAACGCTGCACCAATGTAAAGTAGCCCCCCAAACCTTGGCCAGAGGCCCGTGTGAATTTTAAGTGACCACTTTGCCCAATTGCGCGTCCCTGCACATCTCCCTCCTTCTCCTCTCATTTTTTTTCCTCCTCCTCGCTCTATCAGCCCTCTGCGGCCCGTTTATTTAGCCGGAGATACACATATCAAGGGCCTCCTTTCACGCCTGTGTGGCCAAGGGACAATATTTCTTATTTCCCCACTGGCAAGACAAGCCCGCCCACTGTCACCTCATAGCTCTATATAAGAGTGTGAGGAGGCCTGATGATAAGAACTTGGTTTCAAGACAAGCCTGGCCATGCGGTGTAAAGTCCTCCTCTATGTCTACCTCCTGACTGTCATAAAGCATGGTGAGTATTGTGTCATCAGCCTCGCACGCATGATAAAAAGGCTGCATTGTTTTTTATCTGGCTAATTCCCTGGTTTGCATTAAATTGAGCTGATCAGGTGAAATTTGGAAATGGCAACTGCTGGCCAGTGGAAAAGGCACTTAGCTATCTCATGTGGACTCTGTGTTGCAGGATTGCAAGATGTTTTCTGATAATCCTATTGCAAATCATTAATGAGACGGTGTGGAGCTTGTGCTGGTTTTATAAGACTGGTTTTATAAGGTAGGTTTAAATTCACCAGGTGTAAAAGGATAATAATTAAAACAGGGGAAGTGATGTGGTTGGTCATATTCAGGCAGGTCAGCGCCAACACACACCTGACCAGAGGTTTGTTTTCACTGACATTCAATTTCAACGCCAGGACCAGTAACAGTACTGGAAAATGTGTCCAGTGTAATGCTGTTCACATGAGCATGAGGATGCTGAACAAAACTGCGGCTTAGTGCTACCGTTTTAGAAACCGATGGTGTGTGAGTCACGGTTTGGAATTGGAATCGCATTGTGTATTTTTAGAACGTCAGAATTTCTTCATAACAAATCAAAAGTTTATAGAGGCCAGTCGTATTGTTAACTGCCTGCTTCTGTTTACATTTAAAGGCCAAAGTCCACAGTGTCCAAAAATGTCACAATCGCCTTTGATTTCAAAATGATCATCACTGTTACATACTGCATATTATATTGTGTTAGTATTATATTCTTCATAAATGCATCTTCTTTCTTCCAAATTCAAATAAGTCAGACACTAATGTGCCAGATTGACCTGAATGTCCTTAATAGCTTTTAAATTATTGTTATGTTGACATGTTCAAACCTCATTGTGATGTAAGCGCTCTCTGATTGGTTGATCTGTGTCATGTTTACTGTCTAACAAATTCATACCTTTTATAGAAAGACAATCACCATC
This sequence comes from Holocentrus rufus, assembly GCA_900302615.1. Lineage (NCBI taxonomy): Eukaryota > Metazoa > Chordata > Actinopteri > Holocentriformes > Holocentridae > Holocentrus > Holocentrus rufus. The sequence goes on along the minus strand of OMLF01021308.1, from coordinate 9,691 downwards.
ACAAACAGCATTAATCATGTCTTTCACAACTCCTTCTCTCATTCTTGTTCTTCCTGTCATCCTGCTGCGATCTGCCGATCTGTCACTCCTAACAAGTGATGTAACCTAAACACTTCAGGGAGAAAGTTTTCCATTACCTCTCTCTATGCCTGCCGACAACTATTTATTGTACTGGTTATTGATTAAGCTGATAAAGTGGGGACAGACCGAACTCAAGGGCTTTGTATTTATCCTGCAAGTATTTCACAAATTTCAGGAAAGTGTGTGGAAACTTTTTACTCACAATCAAGTGTGAAAGGTGACAATGTGGCGTGGAAATTTTTCCAGGAAATGGGAATGCTTAAAGAACACAGGTCAAAATTCCTTATCACTTCTCATTCAGTTCTATAGCATGTACTGATATAAATAAACACGTTGCTGTTTGCCCAGCTTGGAGGTAATATTTATTGAAATTTTATTGTAGTCAGTCCCTGCTCTATTGTTCTAATGGTAATTACTATGTTATCTATCTAAAGAAAACGTATAGCTGATATCAAACACTGTAAGCTGTAGCTGACCACATCCTTAGCCTTGCTGGTCTGACACTTCTTTATTTAGGAATATTAAAAATTGTTTAATCATATAAATTATTTTCTCATTTGGCTGGACAAGACTCTATTTTAGATCAACATCCCCAACAGCAGTTCAGGACCAGACTCTTCAAATCCACCCAATAAATTTCAGTTCAGTTTTAAATTTATTTCACAACCACATGGCAGTTTTACACAACTGAAAATTGTTTACAATGTTAAAGCAAAAAGAAACACACCTATGAAAAGCCTACACATTAATAAATATATTAAAACATATATTCTGCTATAGGTTAGCATTTAAAGAGTTTTGTTAGCAATACAATGGGTGATTTTTGGTATTTTTCAGTTCTAATTCGGGGGATGTGGAGTTGAGAGAGTTTACTGGCTTGCCAATAAGTCTGATATTAAAGGCTCATTTCACCAAAAGTTCATACAATCTCGTCAATATGATGTTACAGACTCTCCTTTGTCCCACTACAGACAAGACAGCTCAGTGGCCACTGCTCAGCAAAAAAGTTTTTTCTCCCTTCCTATCACTATCTCTCTTTGCTTACAGTGTCTCCAACTGAAGTGAAGGCCAGCCCCAATACAAGTGCAGTCCTCCCCTGCAATGTCACATTCCCTCCCTCTGCGGAGGGAATAGACCAGTCTCTCATCGAGGTCAGCTGGACGACTAACGGCTCTGACATCGCATCGTTCAGAGAGGCAGAGACGCACATAAAGGACGGCTTCAGCTGGGACACCAGTCAGTTTGCCAACGGGAACTTCTCACTGACCATCCTGAAAGCCAGCCTCAACCTGCAGGGAGTGTATGAATGCACAGTCAGCTACAACTCCACTAAGCTGCCCTCCAGTAATGTCACTTTAAGCATCGTGGGTACGTCTTTGTTCAGTTCTTGAGGTTTGATAATGTTGGTTTTGTAGTCTGCCTGAAAACAGACATTGTTAACTGCGGCTTAACACTTTTTTCCCTCGCCTTTCTCCCTCATTTTCCCTCTCCCTCTTTAGCTTTCCCCACCCTCTCGATCCCTCAGCAGTGGGTGGTGTTGGAGAAAGAGAGCCAGCTTGAGTGTCTTGCGGTGGGCTTCTACCCTCCTCCCGTCTCGTTCTCCTGGACCAGAGATGGGAAAGTGATTCAGCCTCCGCACCAGGTCGAAGGTGAACAGGCTCCAGATGGGTACTACAGGGCCTTGGGCAACCTGACTTACTATCCCTCCCAGGAGGACCAGAACTTGACCTTCGGCTGTATAGTCACACACGACGGCAGACACCAAGTCCTGGAGTTCAGACTCAACATCACTTGTGAGTAACATGATGTTCCATTTGCTCACAATTTATTGCATGATCTTATGTTACAGCACATGCACATGTGCAGGATATTTTGGTCAGTGTTTTTACTGTCTGTGGCTTACATTCTTGAAGCAGATTTGGCCATCGATCTCAGAGAATATTAGTAACCAAACACTGTAAGTGAAATATGATGTAGACTCGGTACATGCAATCCTGCTCCTGACAAAATCCCCACATTCATCAGAAGCAGAAGCTGAACATAAGTTATTATTTGTCTTCGATTTAGAACTGGAATAGCCACTTATTGTGGTTATAACAAAAGTGACTCAAAAAATCTCCAACAACTTAAGTTATTTATTCACTTATTCAGTGTTAAAATCTTTTTTTTCTCCAAACAAGGTAAAAAAAAATTTGTCTGTAGGATGAGATAATCCCTGTTGTTTCCGATGCTAATGATCTTGTTTTCAGAGCTGTTTTGAATCAAGTGTCATTTTCTTGATCCTATAGTGAGCTGATTCGCCAAATTCTACCTTGTTTCATCATATAAGTGAAACAAGTGAAACCACATTGAAAACAAGTTGGATTATTTCATCCAACTGGCAGATTTTTGTTCAAAACACAAAATTTTTACAATGAATAACTTGTTAAAATAGATTGCAGTTTTGTACTGCACAGTATTTTAATTTCCTTTCTTTTCTGTCCTCAGATCTCCCTACTGTCAGACTTTCCGCTGTGCCCTCCGCCTCGCGCGCAGCTCCCCTCACCCTGTACTGTGAGGTTGAGGGTTTCTACCCCGAAGAAGTGTCGGTGTCCTGGCTTCAAAACGGCACCATCCTCCCTGAGCCCCCGGGGACCGAGCAGCGCCCCGACGGGACCTTTGCAACCAGACGCTATTACACTTTGAGCCCGGAGCAGAGGGAGCAGGCTGGGGAGGTGGGGTGTGTCGTCAACCAACCTGGAGTGACACATCTGGTCCGTGGATCAGCCAGCCTGGAGGAACTGGACCCCCCAGGTGAGGTTTTCATTTAATTTGGTTGGTTGAAATAACCTTTGAGATGTGTTGGGCTGTTATGACCTTTTGAACTACTGCTACTACAATTGTTGTTCTTGTTTAAAAAATGCTGTGATATATGTACGATGATAATGATATGTGTACAAAAACTTGTTCCTGCAAAATATCTTGTTTATCTGGTTTTGAAAAACATTTCATAACAGTGGTATTTTCTCACTGAAAGATATGTGATGTTAAAACAATGAAAGTGAAAATGACCAAACTGGATTTACAAGGTTTCCACTCAACAGTGATGGCATAAATATTTTCCTCTCAGATAAGGATCCAGTGCTGACTAAATCAGCAAAAGCCTCTGTAGCTCTGATGTGCATCTCTCTGGTGCTGGTTTTCCTGATGTGTATCGGCTTTTCGTGGAGGAGAAGGGACGGTGAGTCACACCCTGCCGTGCCATGAACCCAGCTGTGCAAGCAATATATTATAAAGAAATTCAACCACAATCAGCCCAAGAGGTTGTGAATTGCAATGCACCACACTGATACACACACTCTCCACCTTTCCCTCAGAAAAACAGAAGTCTCTGAATGTGTCGGGGATCATCCTCCCTCCGCGGGTGGTTGCTGGCCAGAAGGGCAGGGTGACGCTGAGCATTGAGGGCCGGAGGGTGGACCGGGTCCAGACTGCGTGGTTCCTCAATGACACCCCTATCTGCGACACCTCACTGACCAGTAGGAGGGCCAATAAATATCCAGATAATCAGATGTTACCAATAAATAATCAATTTAAAAATGCATAGAGTTGAAAATCAAATGTATTTAGATTTATTTTATTTTACAGGAAAAGTTTGCCCAAAATATAAAAAATAAGATACTTCCCACTATCTCCTTATATAATCCATCCAGATAGTCGCACAAATCCCACATGGATGGATAGATTGTGCTTAAGTGGCAAAACATTTTTTTTATACATTTTGGGTGGGCTTTTCCTTTAAATACAATTAATTAATTATGACAAATAAATATCAGTGTGACTTCACTGTCTGCTCTTTGTATTGCAGCCATGTGATCTCCTGAAACTCACTGTATTTTTTTTTCTTTTATACTTCAATGCTTGCTAACAAATAACAACCTAACACATACAGGATCCTCCAAGACTAACTTTAACTGCCTCTATAACCCTCTAACCACCATCCATCTGCCCTACGGTCTCACTCTCACCTCCCCAGTGTCGGAGAAGGGTCCTCTGCTGCCCTCCAGAGGCGAGTTGGGCTACTACAAGCTGCACACCCAGGGACCACTGCTCTCATCAGGGACCGGCACCCAGCAGCTGCTCTCCTCGCTCACCTTCATCCCCCAGATCTCCATCCACAAGGGGGCAGTGTTTAAGTGTCAGGTGTCCTATGTAGGCAAAGACAAGGTTGTGATGGAGAGGGTGTCGGAGAAGTTTACAATTTTAGGTAAGATGACACTGTCTCTGTTTCTTTTCTGCTGAATCTACAATAATGATTACCACAATTACTGCAATTAGATTTTCTGTCAACTTTTTCTTTCAGCTGCCCCAGAAGTGTCTGAAATTCAGCTAGCAGAGACAGCAGAAGACTCAGGTACAGCAAACGCAAGATCCTCCTGTCATGGTTTGATTAAAAAAAAAAGTGTTCACCCTCTTAATTCCCAATTTCTCCCCTCTAGATATTATTTCCTTGACGGTCCAGGCATCTCATTTCCACCCGGACGTCATCACCTTCCGCTGGTTCTGCCAGGGCGGTGAGCTGAGTCCCGTGGCCTCCCAGGCTTTGTCCTCCCCCCGACCTGACGCCGAGGGCTTCTTCTCGGCCTCCAGCCGGTGCAAACTGCCCCGCAGCGAGCTGGAGAAGGGAGGCACCAAAGTGTGGGTCAGTGTCCACCACGTCGCCCTGAGACAGCCGATCACCCGCGAGACCAGAGGTGAGAGGGGCTGAACCTTGAAGAAACAATTAAGAAAAATACTAACAAAGGGGGAAAAAATCAATTGATAGTCTACCCTGTTTTCATCTTTAAAAAATAACACGAATTAAAGGATTCATGCCCACACAAGAAATATTCTCAAGAAATATTAAAATAAATCAATGTGTTGGTTATATTGTGTGTGCAGGAATTTTATGTATTTTGGACCTCGATCTTGAATATATTGATAATGGTTCCCTGCATCGCAGAGGAGAAGAAGCAAGTGTTATGCAGGTTGCCAGTTATGCATCATTTTTCAGCCCTTTTCAGCCACAGCTCCTGCAGGATGGAACCACTAGAGATTTAACAAATACTAAAAAAACTGAACACATTGCACCCATTCCTTGATCCTTGCACTTGCT
>OMLF01021301.1:5199-17636 GCA_900302615.1 Holocentrus rufus | reverse complement strand
TGGCACACACACGCGCACACACACACACAAATTGGACAACTGCAATTACACAAATCACTATTTGTTGAACTGTACCACAGCAGGTTATTTTTTTCAAAGTTTGAAGGACTTCATTACCCAGAAGTCATGTCGTATGTTGGCTGTAAGCTGCACTCTCCTTCACAGCAGCTGTTGGAGGTTGAGATGATGAAAAAAGAACTTCACAGCAGGTTCAGGTGTCTTTGGTGATTCCAGCTTTCTCTAGACAAAGAAAAAAACTTACTGCTGTTTAGGACAAAGCTGCAAAGTTTGCTCTAAAGTTTTGATGCATCACTTCCTGCACACTAAGACGACTCCCTGCTGGTCACCATACCTGACATTTGAAATTAATTTTGGCAAATAGGGGGACTAATTAGAGAGGATGGGACACTCTTTTGTTTTTTAGCCCCAATTACTGATTTATGATCGGGTGTTAAAAAAACATTTTGCCTACTTTCCAGTTCTGTATGATTTATTTCCCTCTTGCAGCAGTAAATCAAATGCTGCTTGAAAAATGCACTTTCAGGTTGCTTAGAGGAGATGCCTTTTTAATGTTTATATGCAAGGAAAAACGGGAGGTGATAGGCTTAATCATCATTGTGTGATCTTGTTTGACATTAGATTGAGCAAAGCAAATGTTTACTTCGATGTAAAAGTTCAGTATTCTACCTTGAAGTTTTGATTCATTCATTCATTTTATTCGCTGCTTCCATTGCCAGTGACCATACCTGACACTTGAAATCAATTTTGGCTATATGGGATCTAGTTTGTGAGAGTGGTCCACTCATCCACTTTTTTGATTTTGGCATTATTCCATAAAAATCTTTCCTTGTGCAACTTTTAAGCACTCACAGTCACGCAGCAAGTGTCAGTTAACTTTCCCCTGATATGGAGTGATTAAAGCCTCTTATCATGCATGTCATATCGCAGCGCCTCGTAGTTGTCAAGTCTGATTTGCTTGAAGGCAGTAGGCACAAAGCCACCCACCAGGCCTTGTTCCTACATGTTGTGAAGCCACACTCCGGTCTGGACACCCACACAGCTTCTCCCAGCCTCAGCAGTGGCGTCGTCATTAGAGGAGCCCCCGGTGATGCAAGCCACCCGTGACTCACCGAGATGCTCTGCTCAACTTCTCCGCCACCACTACCACCTCCACAACTGGAGGGCTGGCAGCGAGTCCAGAAGACACACACACACACAAACACATGCACGGACAGATACTGTACATACACACTTGCGCTAGAGCTGACAGTGCAGATATACACACAGAAGTCAAATACACACATAATTTTGCAGGCATACACTCATATAGTCAATCAATAGGTCATCAAATGGCTAATTCCATATGCCTGCTAAAAGTTCTCCTTATTTGACTCCTACAGAGATGACTTGCTGGAAATACAGTAACTTAAAGGAGCAGTTCATCCAAAACAAAATACATTTTTTTCCCACAAGTGCAATCTTGATAGTTTCTGTGTGATTTGGCGAGGTTTCCAGTCTGTCTCCCTTCACCCCAATATCATGAGACTGGGTGGGTATTGTTTGAAGTTTGAATTTGCAGCAGATGGATGTAGTTTACTGCCATTCTTCGGCCTTGAAGCGAATCATTCTGCTACTGTGCGGATAGTTTAGCTCTTGATGCATTCAGGAAAAAGCGCACACCTAGTGATTCAACAGGCAGCTATGCAACTTTCCATCCATGACCATTTACCTCATTTCAGAGTTTTTGAACTGTAAACAAAACTAGATTTACATTTACACTGTCTATACCTCCAGGCTTTTAACTCAGTGCAGAAAAGCAGGAACAGTTGAATCTGGAAGATCCTACAACACCACAGATAAGATTTTCACTGTGATTGTGAGAGAACAAATGTAATTATTCTCATGATTGAATTAAATATCCTTCAATGCCGGCTATTATCAACCTTCCCCCTTTTAACAGACAATGGTCGTCGTTGTGTAATTCATTGTTACTGCTCAGTTTGCCGCTAAACCTCACGATGTGCCGGGGTACCATTTGAATTTTGCTGTTTGACGCAAATACAAAAGTGTGGCGGAATCCATTCATGTTTTCCGTGAAACTCGACAAAGAGCAGGTGCAAGAGCCCGGTGAGAGCTGCAATATTAGCTGAATAGAAAAAAAGCGGTGATACAGGATAGTAATGATTGTGGAATAACACCTACACAAGTTCACAAAAACAGACTGACTTGGAACCCTGAGGAGACAATTTCTATTCTAAAACGAGACAGCCACTGTTTTGTACCTATCATTTCAATATAATCACACTTTTGAAAGGTTCATGGGTATTTTATTTCCTTGGCTTGACAAAATTAGATCAGTATTGGTTCCTCTGTGCAATTGACTAACTAACTTTAGATAATGACTCCTGCCCAAAATAGATATATATGTGTTTTGGAAATTAACTCCTCACATATTGGCAGTCAGCCTTGCAATAGTGATTCTGAAATCCAAGATGTCATTAATCACTGCAGGGTTCCTTCACTCCGGGCCATGCTTCATTAGATATTTATGAGCCAAATTATACCTAAACTGCTTAGCTAAGTCAGATGATACCAGTAACACAGACAAGGTCTTGCAGGATACAGTTTTACGCCAATTATCTTTTCTGTAGACAATACGCATACTGATTACAGTTATTTGAACTCTTTGCCAATTACAATCCCTGTGGCTGTGACAGAGGGTTGTGAATTTCCCGGGGCCGATCTGAAAACACTCGTATTTCCTTGTAGAAATAGGAGAGCATTTCCTAAATGATGAGTCCCCCCTGCCTGCCTTTCCCCCTTCACGTTGCAGTGATTAACTGCCGGGGCCCGATGACACCTCTCCCAATTAGGGAAGCCCTTCAGCCCTGTGTGTTGAGAGGAGCCCATTTCTGTGAGAAATTCCGCTTCTCGCCGCTGTCAGACAATATAGTCCGCCATTTGGAAGACAGAACACCCCCGCCAACACACACACACACACACACACACACACACACCACTGAACTTGCAACACATTTTCATATTGTTGTGCGTGTCTGACTGTGTGATTGTGCGTCTTGTATCTCCTGTCTCTCTGTCTTGGTATCTCTTGCTGTGTGTGTGTGTGTGTGTGTGTGCGCGCGCGCGCAGGTATAGGTCTTTGTTGTATGTGCAAATCAACTTCCTCTCTTGTATTGCTTTTTTTTCTGGGAAAGCAACCAAAGAAAATGTTTGAATGCTTAAAGTCCAGCGCGTGTGTGGCACGTGCACGCCTGATTCCGTGCATGCACTTTTGTTTTTCTTTCCTTGTTTTATGTGTGCACGAGCGCGTATGTATGTGCACGCGCGCATCCTCACGGTTGCTCGTAAAAAACAAAACGTCACAGCTTCATTAAACAGCCATGATGACGTTTCCTTCCGATGGCTTTTACCTCTAATTAGTTAACATGGACTGAAGGAGAAAGATCAGCTGCCCGCCGCCCCCTAGTGGACAGACAGTCGCTAATCTGACCGCAGAAGAAGAGCAGAAGAAACATGCGCGTTTATGACGTTTATAACTGACAATAAACAGGTCGATTCTTTTAAGTTTTTCATTAATTTATCCAGCATTCGTTCTCCCGTCTGCCTTGTGTCGCTCCTTGTCTCCTGTTCACTCTCCTTGTCCCCTCTCAGGCCAGGAAACATCACCTGAAAGGTAATGAATGGCCTTTTGTTTGAAATCGTGCAACTTCTGATTCCAGTCAGGTGTAGCTACCTGTCTGTCTTTTTCTGTCTTTTTCATTTTTATTTTAAAATTCGACCACCACAAACTATAAATAACAATGCAATTAGCCATCACAAAATACCCAAACAAATGTAGAGAGAAGTTTGTACAGTTTACATCAATTGATTCTTTTTTTGTCATCATTACCATTATTATGACTGTTTCATGAATAGAGGACATGCATATCCACCCACAAACACACACATACTCTACAGAAACATCCATATACCTGTGTGTCCTTGCAGTTAAATCTATAAATGTCTACAGGTCACTAAATTGTAGATGTATAAAATAAGAAGCTGAGAAAATTATATTTCCATCTATCTATCTGTGTATCTATCCATCCATCCATCCATCCATCCATCCAGGGAAAACCATGTTGACTCCTGAATGTGACCAGTCACCAGCAAGTCTTCCTCAGTGCCCAGCTGCAGTGGTGTGTAACATTAGAATAAATAAAAGCCTCGTCTCCCTGCACTCACATGCTATTGGATTTATCAGTAAAAACAGTTTCCATTATTCAAAGTTGGAGAGTTGGAGAAAGCTTTGTTACAGTATTTATAACCTATTAATAACCTTTAACCTTCTCAAAAAGGTGGAAAAATCTGGTTCTGCGTAAAACCTACTTTTTCACATACCTGGTGATGTTTTTTTTTATTATTGTTCTCATAAAAATCTATTGTAGCAAAAAAAAAATGTCTGTTTTCTGGGTTTGATTTTCTGACAAAGTAGTATGCAAAAGCAAAGCTGATTTTGCAAGTTCTCTTGTAGCTGTAATGGGAACACAACAGACATCTTCCTACAAATATTGCCTCATACTGTGTTGGTTCCAAATGTATCTTATAATTTGGATTTTCTGGAGTTCTGGAGTATCGATGCATCATCGAAATACTTTTGACGTCCACAGGGCAGGCGAAATTTGGAGGTCAAAAGAGTGACAGAGGAGTTTTTCCAGCCTGGCAGTGAGAGGGTGGAGTGGAGGGTGCAGGTGCCCACATCCGGATCCAAAATGTCAAGCAGGCCTACTGCCTTTGTTTCTAAGGAGAGTGGGCACGTACCCTGCGTGTGAGTGACGTCTTTCCTTTTGTTAAGCACATCGTGCACTGAAGGTCTACCTAAAGTTTAACACAACAGAATAATTTGATCATTTCAGGACTGTTCTTCTGAGTGAGAATCATGATGAACAGCAGGATGGTTATGATGACAACTATTACGCAAAAGTGGAGGCACCACAAAAGGACAAAGGCAGGCTCAGTTATCTAATAAACATTTTAATATTCCAGTATGTGCAAAAAAAACGTCCTTTGTGAATGTAAACCTGACACTTGGCTCTCCAAACTCACCATCCTCCCTCTGTCTTTCATCAGCCGCTGCTGCAGCACCAACACAGATGCCAGGCGCGCAGCCCAAGGCCAAGAGAGCGGTGAGTCACAGTCATGCCAACATGTGTGAATGAAGGCTGAATTAACGTTCATTCAGGAGAACACGATTTCATTTGACGTCATCGGCCTTAATCACTTGGTAATAGCCCTTTACAGTAGGTAACCGCTCGCCCTCTCTGCCTCCAGGTACCATCCACGCAGCTGACTGATGGATACGAGGCCGCCTGTCTCAGGGAGCGACGTGAGATCATTCACACATTATTAGTCATTCACTTACGTTTGCAGTGGTGCTGTCTGAATCATACTCTGTCACATATTGTGCTTTAACATATAACAAATAGACAAGATAAGACAAAATAAGATAAGACATGATGATTGATTGATTGATTGATTGATTGATTGATTAACTGTTTGATTGACTGATTTTGAATGTTAGGAACAAAAGTAGAGGTGGACCTGATTGTTAAACAGCACATCCATCACAAGCAAGATTAGATTAAATTAAATTAAATTAAATTAATTTAATCAAATCAATCAAATCAGATTTGATCAAATTACTTTACATTAGATTATGTTAGGTTAGATTAGATTAGATCGAATCAGATTAAATTATTGGAAAACTGGTTTGCTGCAGCCGTCAAGGTAAATAGAGTAGATTAGATCAAATCTAATCTGATTAGATTTGATCAGATTACATCTGATCTGATTAGATTACACTAAATTACTGGAAAACTGGATTGTTGCAGCAGCAAAAGTAGTAGGATATAGTATAAAGATAAGCACACTAATATAAAATAAATAATAAATCTGAGAAATAAAACACATGCTGCTTAAGTGGACTTTATTAATTGGAAATTGGGTAGTTTACATGCTACATACAGATGTTACCAAGATACCGTTGATAAGGCAGATATAAAGTGGAAATATGTCGTATTCTGATTAATGCGTACATGAATAGAGACAATAAAATAGTAAAGCACCGATGGAGGTGTTCGTGGTTAATTTTGATTAAAATTCTACACCTGTGATCTCCAGCAAGTGGGTTTGGTAAACAGACAGGACCCCCATGTTCTCTAGGCCCCCCCCCACTCCCACCCGAGGCCTGTGGGACGTACTGTACGAGAACACCGGGAGCAGGCGTGTGTTTGATTACACAGTCACAGGCTTGAAAGGGAGAGCGCCTCGTGAGTCAGCCTGATAGTGGAATTTAATATGAGTGGGCTTCAGCAGCGCTACAGTGGGAACTGAACAGGTAGCAGGGATAACGCTGGCTCTCCTGGAAAGGCCTCAGGCTCTATTTTTTTTTTTTCCTACTAGAGGAGACTGTCTGGGTTACGGAATAGATTTATTGATCTACGTTCAGTGAGTGAAATGTAGCCTGCACTTAGTCTGGACAATGCTATTAAGGTTTGGAATTTGAAATATGTTTCGGTGAAGGGAAATTTAAATTCATGTCAGTGTTTGGAGACTGTCACCACTTCAGAAGGGCTCGGGTGCAGCCACATCAAGATCAATCACTGTGAGCAGATAACTGAGAGAGAATAATATGTGATTATATTCTCAGTCGATCAAATATAATGCAGCATGCACTTGATACTATGCCCTTCCACACACACACACACACACACACACACACACACACTAACTGCAGTTTCAAGTCTTGCTTCTTTGCTTTTTTTCCCAAAGAGTAAAGAATTAATAAAAGAGGGTAAAATGCAACTTTGTAAGTTTAGCTTTGTTTAAAAAAATCCTTTCCTTTGAACAAAACAATTGTTTGTTCATGTTTCCTCAGATGGTCGGCCATTGCCAATGCTGAAAGGAAATACAGCTTCGGCGAACACTGACCCCAGCAGGATGCCCTCGGTTCATCCGTTCATCACAGTATGTGTTCATAGAAAATATATCCATGTCATTGCAACACTGTTTTCTTGACAAGCAAAATTAACCTGCAGTACATGGATAGAAACACTAGATGGGAGTGTGCATCTGTGTTGAGCTGTCCTTCTGAAGTTGCTCATGATAAGATAATCCTCCAAGGCAGAATTATGGGTTCAAATCTCTTTCTTTCCAGGGAAAAGCCCCGGCATCGACCACTCAGCAGGAAACAACCATCAGAGCCCACAGAGTGAACAGGAAGCCATCTTACATCATCAGAGAGGTCACATTTACTTACCTCTTCCTCTGCATAAACTATAACTTTGAAACAGCCAGCACTAACAGTTTGCCATGTTCCTATGTCACGCTTATTTCATGTTTCCTTCAGGAGACCAAAAGGCAGTACTACCAAGACCTTTGCCATCAGGTAGAAGAGAAGAAACAACAAACGGAGAGGGAAAGAAGCAGAAACACCACTGCTGAAAAAATTGTTAGTTATTTTACAACAATAAGGCTAACTGATGTCTTGGTTAAGCATGTCATTTCAAATGGGATTTTTGTGTATTATTTGATTTTTGTATAGAAATGCCTTTTTGTATTTATTATTTTTTTTTTTTTTCAAATTAATAATCAGGGATATTTTCATATGAATGAATAATTCTGCTGCTTTCTATGGCAGGTTGATGTAACATAGTAATGATTCAACATATACTAACCCAGTTAATGAAAGCTTTTATATTTGTGTTCTAAACAACAGGTGTCAGGTATAGGGAAAATCCTGTAGCTCACAAGAAGTGATGCATTTTATGTTTGTGGTAGCAGCGACAGTGGTATGTTTAGAACAACCTACAGAACCGACTCAAAATACATTAGAAAACTGCAGAAAATAGACGTCATAGTACCAGACACAGTGTTTGATTGGCAGCTGATGCCAGAGGCGATCAGTGTAGAAACACCAAAACAAGTGCGTCGTATCAAAAATATCAAATGTGCTACAAAGGCCTGTGAACAATAATACACCAAAAACAGAAGAAAGAAAGAAAGAAAAAAAATACGGCATTTCCTTAGGTTTGCAATGAAAAAAATAAAATACTAATTATATTATCATCTTCATTAATGATACTGTCGTGCTCTCATCATCTGCAGCACAATGAAACCATGCAGCAGTGTATCTGGGGGTCACCAGGAAGTGGAGCCCCAAACTACCACCTGGGCACCGTGAGAAGGACCAAACTCCTCTCCACTTCAGGGATTTTACCCCAGGAGCAGGTACACAAGCTACAGACTAGTATTATAACAACAAACTCCAATCTGCTCTTCTTCACACGCGTAACTCAAGCACTGCAGCAGCTGAAACTCAAACCTCCTGACTGTGGGAGTTTGTCAGACTCCAAACAAGCTGTGTTTGAGGTCATAACATGAGCATTACAGCACATTTCAACGGCTGGCCGTCTGAATGCTGTCTTTGTTTCCTCCCCAGGTCCGCTACAAAGGCTTCAGTGGGACCCCCTTTCACTGCATGTGAAATGAAGGCTGCATTATCCCCAACACAGACAGCTGATAATGACATTAAACTATGGTGCAGTCAGCCAAACTCTTACTTTGTTTTAACTTGGTGACAGTTAAAGTTAGTTATTTTAGGCATTTGGGTAAACAGTGATAAAAAGGAAAGGAAAAGCAGAACATTAATAATCAATGACAGTGAAAATAAATGAAGAATATCTACAATATGAGAATTAACTAAAAAATGTTAAACTGCTGTATGATTATGTTGTACTACTGTAAGTATATGCATGTAATATATAATGTGAAAGGAATGTGACAGTATGGATAAAAAAATCATAGCATACATACAATATTTACAAAATATTCATATGATAAGATGTGTATAGGTTTATACATGTAGACAAATTGTCTTGACATGCAGAATTAATGTAGAGAAAAACATAAAATATGCTAATTTTATAGATGCAGCTAGCATGTACAGTTTTGGATATGCACATTACCAGCTACAATACACAGAAAAGTGACAATGTACAAGGCATATGAGAATTATTGTCTCTTCTCATTATCACTAGCATAAAGAGAACATACTTCTGGATAGATGTAGCTTGAGGTAATGTGAAAACTTCATAAGCGGTGATTTTCACTTTTTTCCCACTTCATTTAAGGATTACATGGGCTTCTGTAGACCCGAGAAAACTCCATGAACCCTGGTGCTCATGAAACCCTTTCAAACCCCGTGCAATAAACTTCATTGTTGTCAAGCATAAATTAAAGCTGCTTTTTTGTTCTAGAAAAGCAGGCATTTGGAGAGACAAAGTTTCACCAGGCAGGAGGAAAAAAAAAGGATACATTATACTGACTCATGCAGCCTGTGCAGACATACAGTTTGTACTAATCAGAAATTGCACAGGCAAATGCCATGTAAATTACTGTAGAAAATGGGAATGTGATGGATAACTCATTTAGACAGAGACAGTTTTCCCTCTGGTTTGTTTACCCGGCCTGCCTCCTTACAGTGTAAACTGTTAGCTAATTTACACTGTAAAAATGCATCAGATCTGATGTTTTGCATGGAAAAGCTTCTTCTGCAAAGTAACTAGGAACTGTAGCTGTCAGATAAATGAAAAAAAAAAAGTGCAAGATTTCCCTTTGAAATGTAGTGCAGGAAAAGTAGAAAGTCTCACAAACTGAAAATACTCAAGAAGAGCTGCAGTGCCTCAAAATCGTACTTAAGAAAAATACTTGAGTTAATGTACTGTTGCTTTCTTCTTTGTTGCTGTCCTTAGATGTCGGTTGTCCTTGCATCACCTATTGAAGTTTTATACCAGACTCCTTTACCAGAACTTATAAGTGGCATGACTCAGAGTTGAATTTTAAGTTGTAGAGAATGAACGAGAAAGGTGATACTACAGTTTCCTGGGGTGCAGCAGTGCTACAGAACGCAACATGTATGACTCACTAATCTGACACACACACACACACCACAAAGATCTGGCATAATGGCGAATGATTGATTGGACTAAAGCGAGATGGTGTGCAAAGTGTGGGCTTGCAATAGCCTGTGCAGTTCAACAAAAAGTTTGCACGCGTTGAATGAATCCCTAGTTTAAATCACGCTGATAAATTGAATATGTAGTTAGTGTAGATGTGTCATATTCCAGTAGTTTGTATTAAGGTCAAAAACTTGGCTCGCTGTGGTGCTGGAAATAAGTGGTAGGTGCATTGTTGGAAACTCTAACCTGAGTACTTTGAATAATTCATCCAAAACTTTTCCCAGTCGATTTCCCAGGTAATCTTCAGCTGATTACACCCTGGAGAAGGCTGACTCAGTCCCTAATTGCATGGTTTTGTTAATGTGACGTCAGCAGGCTCTTAATTGGAACAGTTTACGCCGGTGCTGTATGTTAGTGTTTGGTTTATATAAACTATGGGCCATGTTCTGGAGGGCAGCAGCAGTCTTCTGCCTTGTGGGAGGCTAATTATAATATAGGGACAATTATAAGGGACAGTGAAAGACCTATGATTAGAGTGTAGGCTGGCAAGGTTGGTAATTACTACTGTGAAACACTCCGATCTGGGGAAGAGGTGCCTTTTAGCGTATTATTGTCTCATGTTATGTGAACAGTGTACAATGATCTGTAGTCAGACAAACTGATCAGCAAGTCAGTAGTTTTACCAGTTTATTCCTGAAGTACTTTTACCGATTTGTGCAGTGTTGGTGCATCTGATGAAAGAGGAGTACAACAGGAAACAAGTTCAGTTTAAAATCCATTCATTAATTTTCTTTATTCATCCCATTGGAGCTGGAGGGTATCCCAGCATGCATTTGGCGGAACGCAGGGCAGCACCCCTGAACAGGTCACCAGTCCTTCAGACAGACGGATATTCATACCTGTGGGCAATTTAGAGACTCCAATTAAGGAAACTGGAGCAACTGAGGAGAGAACAAGAGGGGAAAAAAACAAATCACACAGAGAGAGCACACAGAACTGAACACAGGACCTACTTACTGTGAGGCACCAACCATTGTGCTATAACCAAAAAGATAAAAAATCTAAATATAGCTTAATGAATTCAGCCTGACCCTCAAATAGTGTTAAACTTCATTGCTGCCCACTCCGAAAGTCTCTTTCCACCTCACCAGCCTCCAGGAAGATCAGAGGTCAGGGTCAACTCTGGAACAGCTGTCTGGTAAGGATTCAGGATTTTGCTCAAGGGCACTTCAGCAGGGTGGATGGTTGCTGACATCATGGCTTGACTCAGGGTAATCCAGTTAAAGGACCGTCTCTTCAACCAATAATATCCCTTTAGAGACTTGTACTACGCCTGCTGTGCCGTAGTGACTTTATAGTGGCCTGATTGTGCTTCATGATACTATATTTTGTTATTCTTTTTTATTCTAGTACATACATTTAGATTTTTTTTCTGTGATACAGTTTCTTCTAAAATTCATTAGGGCACAACTGTTGGTCTTTCTAGGTCACGTTGTGGTCAGATAGCCTAAAATACACATTCAGCTCCACGTAGCACAAAACAGTAACCCCTATTTGTCTCACAACCTTTTAGAGGCATGCTGCTGGATTTCACAACAAAAACAGAAACTATAACACAACGGAATGTTAATGTAATATTACAATGAACGGAAATAAACGGTCACTGTAAACTCATTGTGGGTACCACAGACACAGTATAAGCTCCAATTAGAATATCACAGGAATATAGTAGTGATGGCGCATGGAAGTAAATGGTTAACCCGACGGTGCATTGGTCCGTGGTGACGTCAGACTCTGCTTTCTGCTGCTCGGCCCGCAGCTCGGACAGGACGAAATATCCTCCGCTACTTTTTCCCAACAGACAACGAGCCGCAGCCGGACAAACATCCAAAAATGGGCAATTGTCAAGTGGGTATCATTCTCTTTACAATTTGCGCGTCAGACAACTAGGACGCTTATTGTAGGCTAATTGATATGAAATCTCAACGGTGATCCAATTTTGTGCGCACTAAAGCTGTGAACGGCAGAGTTTCGGGCTGATCAAAAGGACCAATAAACTTCAATCTGTCATTAGGATTAACGTTTGGATCCAGAGTATCACCCTTGTATTGATCAGCTTTATAGTTTAATCATTAATAGTGTTTTTTTCTAATATTGTAATGAGTATATGCGTCTTTATTCTAGCACCCTCTGAGTCGTGAATCCGCATGATCATGGCTGATGTGGAGGTGATAACTCGTGATTTCTGATTCACGGTGCTTATTATGTTTTTTAAATGCCAGTAATGTCGCAAATGACGCCGTGACAGCCACGTCTGGTCTGGGTTTACGCAGAATGAAGGGCCACTCCCCTGCGGAATTCATCACAGCTCCGTCAGATGTGTGGTTAGATGAATGGGGGGTAGAGGGGGAGGAGGGG
>OMLF01021300.1:0-12374 GCA_900302615.1 Holocentrus rufus | reverse complement strand
TCAAAATTCGCCGCCTCGCCACAGCCACGCCGTGTGACGAAAACTCAAAAGCTTCGCAATTTAGCGTCGCAAAGGTCTTAAGATGTCACAGACCAAATTTGAAGTCGCTCAGTTCAAATCTCTAGGAGGAGTTCGTTAAAGTACAACACCTGGAAATGGCCAGAAGTGGCAACTTTGAATCAAAATGGCGGACTTCCTGTTGGTCTGTGGTCATGGCACCAAGAGACTTTTTGTCAAGTCTCGGGATGGTACATATGCCTACCAAATATTGTAAGTCTAGGTGAAACGGACGGTGGGGGCTGCTCCGTTGAAATTTTCTAGGTGGCGCTGTGGAGCCATTTTGGAACCTTTATGTTGAACTCCTTGAAAATATCAAATTTTTCGCGAGGCCTGATCTGTGTGCCATGTGAGTTTTTGAGTATGTTCAGGTCGCCACAAATGCAATCCTTTGGGGGCGAGAATAATAATAAGAAAAACTCCTAGAGATACAATAGGGCCTTCGCACCACTGGTGCTCGGGCCCTAATAAATTGGATTTGGAATTTTGAATTGTTTTGTGTCAGTTTGTCACCTGAGTTATCATGTTGTACTATATTGTATTAGTTGACTCAGTTTTTACCAATAGGTTGTTTTTTAAGCTGTATCTATATATTTTTAGTCAGTTATGTTGAACATGACAGTGTATTGTGATGCAAACTGAATCGCAGCCCATGTATCATGATTGTATGACTGCATCATGAGGTCCAGCCCTACTTTGAACTAACTGTGTTTCTATATGTTGGCAGACTAAGAACATACTTTTCCAAAAGCCATTGGGAACCGGGACTTAAAATGCTTGGTTTTCAAGTGACAGATTATAATGCCCTGGATCCAAAGGTGAGGCAAAATGCACTCAAAAACAGCACAAAGGTGGTTTTTTGGAGGGCGTTGGAGCAGGCTGCACAGTGAACAAATAATGAAGACACAGAGAGCAGAGGAGGGATTCACCAAGGTGACAAAATAAAACACACAGCACCATGTAGTAATAAGTGTCATTGCCCTCTGCCTCAGCCCAACCCTGCATGAATTAAAGGGCCTGCGTTCGTGTCATCACATGGAATAAAATCTAAAGCCAGCCAAAAGGAATCTACTCAAAAAGAAAGCCTCTATGAAAGACTGTCGGATTTTCACTTCTATATTTTCACTGTTTTTTTTTGTTTTTTTCAGCGACAGTTTTAAGAGGCTAAATCTGGCCATAATCATGATGTGAAAGGGGAGGGTTGGGGCGAGGATTTGGGGGTCATATTTATTTTCAGTGGTATTAAAGCTCATTAGCGTTTTTTCTCGACAGGGATATTTTCTTGGCAGGACCCTCTCTATGACAATGGTTTGCTGTCACTCACGCAACATCGTATCCCCAAATGAACTACAGTGAAAGCTTACAGGGAGGGGTGTGAGAGTGGCTGCTGCAAATCGCCCATGACGTACAGTGAAGGCAAAGAATTGAGAGATTATGTTGGGTTTGTAATTGCTGCATGAATTACAGGGATCTAAGTTCGGCTGTAGCAAACCCGTGTGTTTCAAATTCACTCACCACCATTACTAGCTTCCATTTCCATTATGAGTGATTCCACATTTTGTACGCACATAATGAGCCACTTTTCCCTTCAGGAATAAATGCTTCACCTCAGGACAAAGCCACGCTCAGCCCTAACTAGCGGCAGACAAGTCACAATTACAGTCAGTGCATCTTCAGAGTCAGGTGTCTCCTACCTATTTCAATCATTTCCGCTGCCCTGACTGTATGAATGAAATCCCTGACACTTTGTGTGTGTTTATTTGGTGTTTGTGCATATGTTGATTATTTGTGGGTGTGTGGATGTGTGTGTGTCTCTGTCTCTGAGGATGGTAATGATTGCCATGTTCTGTGTTCACAGGGTGATAATAAACTCCCAATTATATTGTCACACAGCTTGTGCTCGCTGCAGAAAGAGAAAATGAGGCACACAGTAGGGAGAACGGGGCGTTTAAAATGGTCTCCGAGTGCTCTTCAAGAAGCTAAGGAGCAGCACTGGGATTTAATCAGAACTCATTTATATCCATTACAAAGTGTTTGTCAATTCACATTTGATTTGACAAACATGTCATACTATGGTAGAAGTTTTTTTCATATGCAGGTTGGCAGGAATATTGATAATGATGTGATAATCAGGTCTTTCATTTATTGCATTTTTAGTATTGCATTTTTAGGTGTTATTAGATAACAATTAGACTCTAATTTATAAATGTATGAAACTTATTCACAAACAAGTAATCATAACTGATTGACCAAAATTATTTACTAGCAGTTACATGTAAATTATTATTATTTGTATGATAGTTTCTATTTATAACTAGCTAATCAAGATGTAGCACATTGTCAACTAATGATGAAAGAGAGAAAGAAAGAGAGAAAGAAAGAAAGAAAGAAAGAAAGAAAGAAAATACATCAATTTACCTTTTTCATTTGTGAAACCTTACACAGATTTGAGACTTTTTTTCCATTTTGTCCCCTTCAGCCTGAGACAGCAATTTATCGGGAACAAGTGTGAGACACTTGTTCACATATTGCATCTGTGTCCAATGTTCTCTTAAGTTACACTAAGTTCTCTGGAAGCCAGAAACTTAAATTGATATTTCACTTTTGGATAAGATTGATCAGAGTCAGTTTGGTAGCTCATCAACAGTCAACTTCACACATTTGCTGCCTTGATTCTCTGTAGTCACTAACTGTCTCAACTGTCAACAGAGCTGCAGCCTCGTCAGTATTTGGTCATTATTAAACATCTTACCTTAATCTTAACTGAAAATTCAGGCACAGTTGCTCTCATTTGGCCTTTGCAGTACCTTGCTGTGTATTGCTGCTGATGAAATTATTTGGAAAATCATGCTAAGTGCTGCAAATGCAAGAAGCTTCAGAGTGATTGTCCACCTGACAACAAATGTAAATATTCTCACGCAGAGCGCCCCTGACCTCTCTGAGCATTTTCCTTGTCAGCCTGAAAAGAGTTTTTCTATACTAGCTGGTATTGTATTTGACTGCAGCTCCACCTGTTTCTCTGTGAGGATGACCCTGCCCAGCAGCTGGTCCTCCAGGCCTCTCATGGTGACGGTGAAGTCGATGATGGAGGTGCGGGCGCTGATCTCAGGGGTGTACGCTGGGTTTGGCAGCTTGGTGGTCACATACAGCCTGAAGCCCTTCATCACGTCCACCTCCTTGTCGCCCACTTTCACCTGCAGGAGGGAGGGCAGGGAGAGATTCAGATGCCTCTTCATTAGCAATCAACAAATCATCATAATCAACATCATGCCAAAATGAACAGTGAATTTGGCTTTTTTTTTCCTCTTTACTTCAACCAAAGTCTCTGCACTTATGAATAAATACCCAAGGCACATGTAGGGACATCAACTTGTGAGGGGTGTAATTTGCAGTTTGAGTCTTCGGAAAACAAGTTGAGGGTAATCAGTTCTTTATTTAGTACGTCTTCTTGTCAGTGTTTTAAAGACCCATTAAAAAAATCTATTTGTACTGCCTTGCTTTCAGTGGCAGTAGTTTTTAACATATCTGCTCTTCTGCCTGTTTTTCATCAAAGGGATGTACTTTCTGTTTTATCTGCTCTTCTATCTTTAGCTGTGTATGTAAAAATGTACACTGTATGTTTATGTATCTCTGTAAAGCTGTAATGGTTACATAACTAAACTTGAAACTTGTTTATCCTCCAAACCCTGCTGGTGAACTTTATTTCAGACAACTTCGAGAAAACAAACTGAAAAATACATATACATATAATCACACCTTTGTCATTGCAGTCGTCATACCTCAAATCTACAAAAGCTTATTAACAGGCTATACTGACAAATAGGATAAAGCTATTAACAGGCAGAGGTATCAGTGAACCAACACTTTGAGGATACAGCTGCACAGAAGAATTCCAGTGTGTGTGTGTGTGTGTGTGTGTGTGTATGTGTGTGCGTGTGTGTGTGTGCGCACGCGTGCATGCATGCGTGCGTGCCCATATGTTTGCTCAGATCAGCATTTAATTACTCAAGGCAGTAAAACTTCTAATTATCAATCTGGTGGTTTGTCCCTGGAGCTGTCGGTTGCAGACACCTTCAGTTCATCCACACAACAGGATATTAATAGAAATTAAAGCTTTCCAGGAGAGAAGAGGGAGAGAGGGGAGGGGATAGAGAGTGCTGACACCTCTAATTGTGGCTCTCATTTTGATCAGTGGCCGGTGTTTGTTTGTGTGTCTGGATGTAACATGCTAATCACCATAGTGTGTGTGTCTGTATGTAGGTCTGCACTTAACTTTGTGTGTGTACATGTGCCTGTGTGTATGTGCACGCGCAAAAGCCTGTTTGAAATGTGCGTGTGAGACCGAGGGAGGCAGCTGCAGCATCTGCTGCTGAATAACTGGCATCAGTCAGAGTCAGGAGTTGAGAGGCAATAATGAGAGGGAGAGAAATGCCTGGGAGCAGACTTTCACTCAGCCTCTTTCTCTCGACCTCTTACAGCCTCTCTGTGTGATTTGGTTTTGTGTGCGTGTGAGTGTGTTTGTGTGGGACATTTTGTTTCAAGACATCTATACTCATAAGTGAAATTAATAAGAGCTGTAATGAGAACTCATGGAAACAATATGCGAGCAGAATGTGAATGAAAACGTGATTTTAAAGTGGAACTGCTGAGATAGGCTCTCTGATGTGACGTACAATACAGTAACTGAAGTCCAGGGTTGTTTGGATGGGGAAAGGTCACAAAGAGAATGCATTTGGACTGACCCACTCAATTCTATCGTGCTGAAATAAATGTTCCAAGTCTTTGCAAGGCCGTCCTAACTCTAATGGAAAGGCTTTTTTTCAAAGTTCAAACCGTTTTATTGACAGAGAAACCAATTTAGAGTGCTTCCCTCAACTCATAATTCTATTTTATCTGTGATATCCAGAATTCAGATCTAAAGTTGACTCTAGGGATATCATGTTAGGCAATAAAATGCAGACAAAATAACACCCATTCAAACCGTGCTCTGAAATCTTGCACATTAGGGATATCCGCTTCTGATGGTACATTATATGAGCTTAGGAATCAGAGACAAACAGCGGCCTGTTTTTCTAGCAACTGCAAAAATGAGGAGAAATAATGCTGAGTTACTGTATAGGAGGACGGCCATTATCGGCTTTCTCACTCCATCAACAGGAAATATACTCTCTAAAACCAGAGACCCCTTCAAGTGGTAGCAGAGTTTGTTCATCAGCCACACTCATAATGAACTCATTCATTAGGCTGGCCATGGAAGAAAACAGTTTGCCGTTAGATATTAAAGGCAGAAACATTGTGTTTGTCTATTAGATTTTGTTTAAAAGGACATTTAATTTTCTTTCGTCAGCTAGCTGCCATTAGAGCCAATTAAACAACCCTGTTAATGTGGGATAATTAAAGTCTTATTTAGGTTTCTGGTTATGTACAGAGTCCCTCAGTGTAGGGATAAAGAAAATGTAATAATGTTTCTTGTCATCTCTCACACAACTTTTACACATTATCTTGCAGCTAATTGAACAAATATTTTCCTAATATACAGCAGGTAGATAACCTGAAGTAACCGTTTAGTTTAATGCAATTCCCACAATATTTGCCACAATCATCTGTTTCCTCTTACTATCACAGCACTTACAGCCGTTTTACAGTGGCCACTTTATATCCATTCTAATAAGCATTAGTTTAATTTGTTTGGTGACACAAGACCACACAAGAGAGAGCAGGCCGTTACATGTCTTCTGGTTCACAGGCAACGAGTCTCATATCGGAAAGCAAACTCCTAACAAAGAGCCAAAGGCAAATCCTCCTGAAGTGAAGGAGATGGATGAAAGGTAATGGCACTCTCAACTGGAAACATTTCGAGAGAAGTCCAGGAGCAGTGCGGAAGAAAAACAATCTCTGCATTCAACCAAAAAATATTTTGACTTTTGAGGCTTTTTAATGCCCAGAAGTACTAATAAAAATTGTGTTTCAGCACTTGGCCTGTGACATACCGAGCCCACCATCGGCAATCGGCTCTCATTGGGTCATAGTTGAGTATCTGGGTACAGCAATCTATAGTTCCTGTGGTGACTCCCACAGTGTCAGCCCTGATTGGCTGTCATCAGTTGCTGGCCGGCTGATCCAGCATGTTGAATCAGCTGGTCAGTGAGAGGTTTTTTATTTATTATTTATTTATTTTATTTTATTTTATTTTTAAAATATTATGCACAATGGAGAGAGACAGGAAATAAAGGGCAGAGAGAGGGACAACATACAGCCTCGGTCGGAATCCTACCCAGTTACTATATTAACCACATACTATTATAGTATGTGGTACATGCTCTACACGGTGACACACATGAGAGAGTGTTTTCTGATTGGCTGTTCAGCTTAAATGGATCAGGCTGACAATGCCAGCGCCAGTTGCAGCTTCTCAATTCATATAATGAAACCGTTTGAACATGTTCAGAGTGATGTGAAAATGTTTCTTTATCTTTCTGTGAACTCGAGGCTTCCAGTTTGCTTTTGAGAGTTACTTCCTGACATGCTTGTCCTCCATCAACTGCACTGTAGTTTGCGCTGGGTCCAAGGACAACTTTTAACACAAAGTGACCTGACCACGAGCCTGAATCGATGCTAGTTTTCTGCAGTCAGCTTGGTTTGTCCAACTAAGGTCCATGTTGTTGTTTGATATAAAGGAATGCAGCGTTGCCTTTCGGCCCTGAAATATTTCTGTTTGCCTGAAGCTATAGAAAACTTCTTTTTGGTCAAAGGTAGTGATGTTAAAAGTTCAGCATTAATGCTGGGAACACAGCATATTACAGTTGGTTAAAGCTGAGGTAAGGCTAGATAACTTTAATGCCAATTGTAAGACCAATTTTATTATTTTTTTTTTTGTGGCCAGGCTCATGTAGTGTGAAGCACTGAGGACTGATTTCTAAGTAAGCTTGGCAACATCTGGTGACAGTTTAACTCAAGGGGCAAGAAAAAAAAACTCAGAGGAAAAAATCTGCTTACCCAAGGTAAAATATTTCGGCATACAAGGTCATGGAACAGTTATTCTGACGTAGTACCTTATAAGTGGAGCCGGTTTTGATGAAGTTTTTCTCTAAGATGTTGTCAAGAGCAGGGTCCAACTCCTCTCCTACGTCCTCGATCAGCAAGGGGCGTCCTAGAGACAAACTGTCTTCCAGGTGGTTCCTGAAGTACTTATGGTTTAACGAAGTGATCTGTGACCAGACAAAGGGAAACACAATTAAAGAAAATGGTTTGTTAAAACAATATTTTTATTTTGATCTGATCCTAACTAATTATGTAGTTAACAGCTTGGAGCATCCACTTTTTCAAATAAAGTAATCAGTGCTCAGCTATTGTCAGTGCCCTTGATGACCAGACCACCTGTCATAAAACTTAAATTTTCTTCCAACAGATGCTGGTGAACAGATTATTTTATCAGCAGAGACATACCCTGTCTTCTTACTCTTCTTACATGAAGTTAACCTCTTCATGTAACACAACAAAAATAACAAAAATGTTTGACTTTTTTTTTTTTTTTTGGTTGAACCATTTTTAGGGGACTCTTAGGAGTGTGAATGGTTTGATGAGGTCACTTGCAGAAGCCTTTGAACAACCCACTACTTGCGGAAATGTGTGATTGGTAAGTAGGTCTTTGGGAAAGCCATGGTTAGATTGCAGAATGCTTTCATTCAGCAAGAGATTGCCCCAAATAACACCGGTGACCTTGGCTGGTCTTACTACATCTGCAGAATTCTGCAAAAGCCATTAAAATGTCAGGACAATCGGAAGGATTGTTGGACAATGGGAAGGATTTGGTAGGGGGGGGTTGAGAATCTGGGACTATTATTTCAAGGGTCCCTATCCGGCAATGTGAATGAAAGCAACAAAGAAAGGAGTGAAAGACGACTTTGAGAAGTTTCCAAAATCAAAATATCCTGCAATAATTGTAGACCATGGAAACTGTTCCATTGTTACAGACAAATGAGGCATAGAAAGTACAGATACAATGAACTGAAAATGACATACTTGTCCTTAAGATAAAATTCTTAAAATGACAGGTTTAGCTCATTTAAGGGTAGCACCAAACCATTATTTCTCATTATTTTTGTATTTAACTTATGCATGGATAATATAACAAACACTCACCTATAACAGACACAAACCTCATACTGATTAAAGGTAAAGAGATCTATTCATTTAAATTTAATGTTTTAATTGGCTTTGGATCTACAAAGTGCATTATACATCACAGTCCGCTGAACAACCAGAACCTCCTGAGTCTCACTGTTCCTTTGGTAAATATTAATTAAATTTTTTCCAATATTACAGTATGTGGAGGGAGCAAACACATGCTGCATATGTTTAAATTACATTATTATTTATGAAGAAAAAATACAGACATAGAGCCAAAGATACCAAACCTGCAACTCATTCCTGGCCTCTTTGTTCTTGATCCAGATTTTTCCCTGGGTTTGCGGGTCTATGAGGAGCGGGAAGCGGGCAGCTTTGGTGACGATGATGCCGTTCTGAATGGACAGGTCATCATTGGGGAGGCCCTGTGTAAGCAAAGATTATTATTATTGATTTTTTTTTTTTTTTTAAATTTCAAATTCATTTTTTTCAGCATATAACCATCTTGAAAAATACAGGTCTTTCAAACAAAGGTCTAAGTTAACAGATGATAGGTGTTTATAATAATTAAATAATGACTACAGTCTGTTATCATTGTTTATCATGAAGTACTGTCCTCATAAGAAATCAATATAAAGTCAAAAGTGTGACATAGTTTGCTTCCAAAATCAGCCATGTGTCCTGGAGGACTCTGAGCAGAGTTGGAAACACTTGCTAAGGAGGAGGATTTTTTTTTTCTTCTGTTGCTCTTCTGACTATGTTGTTTCATTTATTTTATGAGATCAATGTGGATAACAACACATACAAACACTACTTTTCCAGCTGGGTTGTGAAAATACTACAAACCTCCAGGTACTTGAGCCACAGAATTAAGAATCATCACACACATACAAAACACACATTTTCTCTTTTTATATGTTGATGTTTCAGTCAACAAACCTTTCTTCAGGCATAAAGCCTCCCCTGTGGGTGTAGTTACTGATATGAATAATTGATTCAGCATCCCTGACCTGTAGATTCCACTCGCTGACGGTGGGCGCATCGATGAGCAGCTCGGTCAAGTTGAGGTTGTTGCCAAACGGGATGCAGCGCAGCTTCAGCTCCCGCTGCCAGTCACTCAGCAGGAGGTTACGAAATTCCTGATTGAAGGGGCCGGAGTAAGAAAGGAACGCCGTGGCTAAAAGGACATCACCTGGTAAAGGAAGACAAGCATATGAAAAAAAAAGGGAAAAAAAAGAGAAAATATATTCTTTTCATTACATGTGTGACATTTACATATTAGTTATGTGTAAACCTCGAAGAATGCCATCACTATCAAAACACGGCCTATTTGGGAACCCATGAGGAGTGCGGCATGCTATGTTACTGTAATTAAAAATAAAAATGATGAAGTCATTAATAATCAAACAATTCTCCAGTGAATGAGAGAAACGGTGTTGGAGCAGAACATCAAGGATTGAAATCAAAGTGCAAAAGTATTAAAATTCTGCATGTTATCATGTCAAGTCAATCAATAACATCACTGCCCGCATTGCTGGTAATTAGAGAAGCACTGCACTAATACAACACTGGATGTGACCAAACACTCAGCACTTCAACTGTTTCTTATTGTTTGTGTTACAGATTCATCTATCAAGGTTTGGAGTAATTCAGTTCTAACTGAATCAATAACAACATTTACAAAGTGAGCCGAGCTTTGCTTTTACCCACCAACAAGGCGCTTGGTCTGGGAAGCAAACTCTTTGCTCTGCTCTGTCCACCTCTCCTTCTCGCCGGCCAGACCGCTTATCAGGCTGGACGCCGTCTGCATCTTGTGTCTGCAGCGATCAGCATCCTCCAGCAGCGTCTACAAGGAAGCATGGACAAACAGGTCAGTAAAGTTTCTGTCTATCCATCCATCCATAATTCTTTCCATAAATCCACGTTTCAGCCGATCTCTAGTATTTTATGTGTTCATATCATTGTTGCAGTGCCTGAGTCCTTGAATGCCAATTTTGAATACTGATGACTCAAACATGGATTTGTACTTGTCTCAGTCATTTTAGAGTGTTATTTTGGAAAGTCTATTTGTTGTAAGCTGCCACATACAAATCAACAGGGGAAAATATGTAGTGTTATTCTGTATTTTTTTTTTGTTCATTAAAATTTGATGTATATATGTATAATAAATGTACTTTTGGTACGCAAATGTATCACCATTATAATCAATGCACTAGCTTCTGAATATGACAGATGTGAATTTGTATATGTTGATTTTCATTTCTTCTCACCTGGATTACCTTAACTTAAACTGGCCGAGGTAAACAAGGCTTGGCTACAACACTGGTTCATATATGTTCAAGTGTATGGAAATGATCTGAGATGTCAACTTGTCCGTCTGACTGTCTAAATCAGCTTCCCTTGGTACAAATATAGCAAAAGGTCATCAGCACCTCCCAGGCGTTTATCACACTTATCTATTCATCAGCTGCTCACAGATAATGATGAGACTGAGTGTTTGCCCAACAGCAATAATGTCCGTTTCATCAATACAGACTGTCTGGTTTTGGCTTTCCTTTAATTGAGAAGCATATCAAAGTCAGCAGCCGTTGTCTGAGCCTCAGATGCTCTGACAGCCAGCCCCTCAAACGCTTGGCTATCCCCTTGAGATGAACAGCACCGCTTTTTAATCACAAAATCATGAAATGAGTCAATTTAGAGTGTTTGTACAGATGTTAAGATTTCCTAATCAGGAGATGTTGATGCACCCACTGTTCCATTTATATGCTGTTATTCATAAAAGAACATGGAGTACCGATGATGAAAACACAAACACACACATAGACCAGGACATGCACATACACACATGCACACACACACACGTCATCATCACACTCAAAAAACAATAAAAAAATGAACCACTAGAATAATAATTGCCCTAATTTCAGAAGTGGTGTTCCTATCACATATGATGAGTTATTTTGCATTTTTGTTGCAGGCTATCTCAGTTTTTCAGGATGTTTATGGAACAGCAGAGTACATCCATGACTTCCACTTGCAGGCTTATGTATGTTTAAACAGAGGCAGCACAGTTCAATAAAATGTTGGCATGTGCGTGGGAAACATAATATATTGATGTCGGTGTTAAAAAGTCAACACCAAGTTAGGTTTAATTAAAGTCTAACTTTCAGAAGAACAGACTGCATCAAATGACACTGATGTCATGGCAACTGAAGTTTAAGAAAGTGTTTTTCTTTCTTAGGACATACTTACAAGTGAATAGATTAAATAGTCTTCTAGATTTCATGTGAATAAAGCTTTCTCATATTTTTAAAGGATGGCTTCTTTCAATAATAATGACTGTCCTTCAAAAGTCAAGAGGTTTTTCTTTGACTGAATGAAAGGGTTGGTGCTACACTAGATTTACTGTTTTCAATTTCTTTTGAACTGTGATACTTAATGAAATGAAATACAAATTTGTTATGGACCACAAATTATTTTTGTAATACCCACCAGCATTTATTCTTGGAAATTTTCTTAGTGGTCTAAAAGGAGCAATACAGTATCCATAAACCTTGATCTAGTCCTATAAATCTCACAGTATTTGTGCATGAAAATGTGAATGTGAAAGACACTGAACCATTCTTTATGACAATGTTGGGTGTTTGGTTTGAGGGGGCATCAGGTTCACAGGCATCAAGGACAGAGACAGCTGTGCCAGGCCCATGAATCAAAAAATGCAAATGGTTACATGTAACAGAAAGTGAATACAAGAGAAAATGTAAGTGACTCGTGGGGCTGGATCTGGGTTAAATACATGATGTGACACTGTGATATTAACTGAAGGGAAACTAATGGTGCAGTTACCCTTAGTATGACAGATTTCATGTGAATACACTTAATGTCAATTTGGAAAAGAAGCTCCTATCTGATTCCATGTTTGCTTAAATGGCACCGCTTTTTATGTGATGGGTTCAACATTGTTGATAACGTCCAAAGTCAAGAGTGCGTTATGCTCTCAAACCAGCAATCATTTTGTCAAAGTATGTGTATGTGTTTTCAATTAGTGAATATCTCCTCGGTCTAACTGCTGTTTCAAATGTCTTTGCATGCTCTTCCATGAACAGTGATGGATTGTGATTTATGTTTCTTTTCTGAGGGATGAAGTAAAGATGCTGACCTGTTTCTCCATCATGGCCTTCTCATACTCC
>OMLF01021294.1:15306-25328 GCA_900302615.1 Holocentrus rufus | reverse complement strand
CCGCGTACCTAAGATTTTCAGCGCTCTGAATCAGAGCCGACAGCGAGGAAGTGGCATCGCTGCGCTCCTAATGGTGCGCTGTGTGTGTGCGTGTGTGCGTGTGTGCGTGTGTGTGTGTGTGTGTGTGTGTGCGTGTGTCCTGCAGTTGTTCCTGTGGCCTCTGGTGGACACGGTGGAGGTGGAGGTGGATGGACAGACCCTGGATGAGGTTCTGAACAGAGTTAATGAGAGTGTGTCCGATCTGCCGCGACTCACCAACTTCCGTCCTGGTAAACCTTCACCACCGAGACGTCCACTTCCTGTCTGTCTGTTCTGCTGTTCTGTCAAGCTTGTTCACACAGCATTGTGATGAGTCATGAAAGTAAACCCCCTGAAACATGATGAGTCATCATAGTAAACCCTCTGAAACCTGATGAGTCATGATAGTAAACCCTCTGAAACATGATGAGTCATCATAGTAAACCCTCTGAAACATGATGAGTCATGATAGTAAACCCTCTTCATTCAGATGGGAAGTTTGAGATGTGC
The DNA here is from genome assembly GCA_900302615.1 of Holocentrus rufus. Taxonomy (NCBI): domain Eukaryota; kingdom Metazoa; phylum Chordata; class Actinopteri; order Holocentriformes; family Holocentridae; genus Holocentrus; species Holocentrus rufus. The sequence continues at coordinate 24,800 of OMLF01021294.1, read as the reverse complement.
ATTTTTTTCTTTCATTTTTCTGCTTCACAATAAAAAGCAGCAGGTGGACTCACAGAGCAGCAGCTGCAGCTGCAGCGTGGCGGTGAAACGCTGCAGCGTGACGGTGAAACGCTGCAGCGTGGCGGTGAAACGCTGCAGCGTGACGGTGAAACGCTGCAGGACCAATAATAAGTTCAAGGCCACTGAAGGTCAAAGGTCACGTGACCCATTGAAAGGTCATACGTGACTTTCTCTGATGTTTCCTCTGAAGATCTTTTTGTGGCTGCAGGTCTCAGACTCGTTCTGTGATGGGCCGGGCTGAGCCCTGCACTGTGGAGGTGGATCTGTGTCATAAATGTCCCAGCATGCCTCAGTCTCTGACCTGAGTGTTGTGTGTTGTCAGACAGTCCGTGTCTGGCTGAGTACAGCGATGGGAAATACTACCGAGCCAAACTGCTGGACTGCACCAAGATGACCCCCACCATGATCCTGGTGCAGCACGTGGACTTCGGCTCGCACGATATACTGCCGCCCAGCAAGTAGGAGCCTCACACGCACACACACACACACACACACACACACACACACACACACACACACACAGCACAGCTTATACAACATCAGTGGTTGGACACTTTAAAGAGTTTGACCTTTGTTTGTGAAACCCTGTGAACCTGTCGTGTGTCCGTGGCGGTCTCTGTGCGGTCTCTGTGCGGTCTCTGTGCGGTCTCTGTGTGGTCTCTGTGCGGTCTCTGTGTCAGGCTGCGTCAGATGCCGGTGCAGCTGTTGAGTTTCCCCGTCCAGGCGCTGAAGGTCCGAGTCGCCGGCTTCAGGCCTCCGAGCCTCAGTCAGGACAGAGAGGTGCTGCCCTACAGCCCCGAGTGGAGCATCAAGGCTCTGATGTTCACCATGGACCTGCTGCACGGCAGCATCACCGCCTCCATCGTGGTAACACACACACACACACACACACACACACACACACACACACACACACACACACACACACACACACACACACACACATGGGTTTCCTTTTGGGCAGGGCGAGGCCCTCAGTGACCAGGAAGTCTGCGATGCTGAGGGGGGAATAGAAGAATAGTGATACTGATAGAAGATCAGTCTGAACGTCTGGCTCACAGCGTCACTAACAGCTGCACCGGTCTGACATCCTGTCAGAGTCACTGAAAGTTAGAAGGTCTTTTTCTTTTGTTTGGCTGATGAAAATCTGACATGTTTTGACTTTTAACTAATAAATGAGTATCTGTTTTTAAACTGGGAGAGTGTCACACCTTCCAATTCCAGTCTGCATTTTGACATTTAAGGCACTTTTTGTTGCTGCAGATCAACTTTTATTAATAAAGTAAAATTCAGCCAAAATAAATTAACTTCCTAGATATTGGGATGAGGATTATTGTTTGCATGACCATTTGCTGCGTTCCTTTTTTCTCCAGCAGCCCTTTTCACCTACAAATCAAATCAAATCAAAATGTTGAATTATCCCAGAATTCAGTGTTTAACTGCAGATATGAGCCTCAACACGATGAAGGCTGCAGTTTACCTGAGTCAGAGTTGGGACATTTTTTCTATAAGCAAGATGCCATCGTGTGTGTGTGCGTGCGTGCGCGTGTGTGTGCGCATGTGTGTGTGTGTGTGTCCAGTCCAGAGAGCCCCAGCTGACTGTGCTGCTGTACAATGAGGAGGGAGCGCTGGTCCACCTGCCTCTGGTCAGCAGAGGTCTGGCTGAGCAGGACTGAGCCAGGAGGAGACGCTCCAACAGACTGGTGAGTTCCCAGTGAACCTGTGGGCACCTCACCATTCAGAGGGCTGCGATACCATGAAGAAACCATTATCAATGCATCTCCATGCATTTCTGACTACTTGCTGCTTTTAAAACAGAGTATTTGTTATGATCCATGATTAAAATAAACCACAGATAAATTTAAAGAAAAGACTTCTAACCAAAAATCATCCTGTTATGTGCAATGAGCAACATAATCCTTCAGACCAAAAAAAATTTTTTTTTTTTGCAATACTAAAAGTCACAGCATAGCATCTCGTGTGGCTCTGGTCCAGATCCCTTTTCCCTTAAACTTCAGAAGAAGTTAAGTACTTCCACACTCTAGTGTTTAAAGCAGAGAGTGCTGGTTGGATTTCACCTTCAGCCATGGAGTTCGTTCACATGCACAAGTGACCCGATCACTGAGAGAACCCGGGTTCTGCTGCCGTACGCCGATTACTGAAAATGCTCAGTGATCTGGTTTCTCCTCCTCCAGCCTGTCGCTGCAGCTCACCGGGCGGCGGCAGCTACAGGCAGCCGGACGCTGAGCGCTCGTCACCGGGCGGAGGATACAAGTCAGTCGCCGTTAGCCCCGATGGAAACGGGCGTTTCACGGAGCTTTGCTAAACTCTGGGAGAACCCCGTTTTCATTGGAGATAACGTTGACATAAGATTGTTCAGCATGTAGAACATCAAGTTTTTACTACTATGTTCTTACTCGTGTTTTTGTTATGTTCCCCATAGACTGTCCGGTGGACGCTGCACTTCGGAGTTACGCCTTTTTTGTTCCGTGAAAATTATGTTCTTACCATCTGGTTATTACCGTTTAGAAAAATAGATTTTTGATATTTGTGAATCGATTCAGAATCGTTTATGTCCGCATCGCGATGCAACTAAGAATCGATTTTTTTCAGGTACATTTCAGACGTAACTGAACATTTGGTTGGACAGTTTAAGCCGTTGAGATTTTGCACAGTGACTAAAACAGGAAGTGAAATGAAAGCTGCCCGCCTCTCCGTTTGTCTCTCTCTCTCCAGGTTGACACTCTGCTGTGAGCCGGTCTGACTGTGGTATTTTTGCTTCAAGTTTGCTGCTTATCTGCTGTTTGCAGGTTTTGAAGAAAATCTCTTTTCCTTTGTGAGAAAAAGATGCTGCGTTCATGTAAAGCAAAGCTTGGTTTTAAGTTTGACTCTTTGTTTGCTGCTGTTCCTGTTAGCCTCTTTACTCAGAGCACTTTGATTTCTAATCATCGCTTCAGTCTTAATCTGGTTTGTCTGTGTGAAGGATGTAGATTAAACCCTTCAGTGTTGTCAACGTAACTGTTGAGTCGTATCCTTTTTTTTTTATAGCTTCCAGTAATTCATTTTTAATTCACAAGTGATGTCACCAGAAAGGGCTCATCTCATGGAATTCAGAGGTAAAATAAAATCATTTTTCTAACTCTTCTTGTAAAGTAGACTCCACAGAACAGTTAACAGATTCATGGCCAAAATTTATTTTACAGAAAATATACAGTCATCTTAAGAAAATAAATATATCAAACACTCATAAATTAAAATATGTATCAAACACTCATGAATTAAAATCACTACAAAGTCAAACATGCTAAAAGAACACAGATCACAAACACGCCACATAAAATGTGAAGCAGTGCTGCAGACAGGTTGGTTTCAGAAAAGCATCTCAGTCCTAAAGGTCTTGGCTCCATGAGTCACAGCTGAAAGTGGATTCTGGACGGGGTTAGTGTTAAAATGTGTTGGACAAACTCATCAGATTCTGTGGATTAAACCTGAGTCACAAGGCGGCCTCCAGACCGCCTTCAGGGGGAAAAAAATAAATAATAATAAAAATATATATATGAGGTTTAAAATCAAATTTCAGCAGCGTCTGACCACATCAGGCTCTTTGATTCTGGACTCTGATGTCTGGACAGAGAGACAGATTTCTCCTCTGGGGGATCAGCTCTGTTCCTTTTCTGAAATGTGCAGCAGGACCACAGAGATCTTCAGGCTCTGCTCAGTTTGTTGCAGACACTTTGTTGTCCATGATAACGTTTCCTTCTTTATCTTTGACCCTGATTCGTCCGGTGGGGTAGCGCGTTTCCTGCCTGCCGTCGGCGTAAACTGTCTTCACCGTCCCATCCGGGTACTCCCGCCTCTTGTAGTCGGCGGTGTGGATCTCCTTCTGTCCCGTGTTGAACTGGATCTCCTTGGTGCCGTCCCTGCAGAGCACAACACATCCACACATATAACCAACCACAGAAACACCACGAACATGCAGTGTCTCCTCCCTACTGAAGGAGACGCTGTAGATTCTCCATTTTTACCCAGAGTCCTCTCTGGTGGATGCAGACAGGATCACACAAAGCGGCTGGTAGAAACTGGGAAAGTGCACATTTTAGGAACATCTTAAAAATAATAGCACAGGGTATGAAGTGACATCAAAGGAGCACATGTTCATGTCACCTCCGTCATGTTAAATCTTCCTCTTGTCTCAGAATAAAAAAAATCAGACGTCTGGTTGGTAAACATTTGGATCCTTGGTGCAGAGAGGTGAAGTCTTTTCAAAAGTTCAAACTTTTGTGTCTCGCTGCCAAAGTCAAAGTTTCCTGGTCCAGTTTTAAGTCTGGAGAAATGCCTTAAGACATCTGATCATCAAACACTGGGAATTAAAATGTTCCAGTATGATTCCTCCTTGTAAATCAAATACAAAAGGTTTACAGAAACTTGCAGCCCTGGACTGCCAAGATCTGTCATATGTCATAAATAAGTTGATCTCACTGTAATGAATGTGTCACTAACAAACGACCAGTCCACAGGACCTGATGTAACTGTCCCTCATGTAATAGTTTACAGAAGCCTGGCCTGGATGTTACTGGGTGAATCACTGGAGTTGAGTCAGATTCCTCAGGATTGATACAGATCTGCAGCCGTGGTGTTTGCAGACTTACAGGTTGATCTGGATGATGGTCCCGTCGGTCAGCACGCTCTCCTCCCTGCCGTCAGGATACAGGTTCTTCACTGTCTGGTCCGGGAACACGATCTCCTTCCGGCCGTCTGGGAAATGCTTTTCTGGAATTAAAAGAAAAAAAGTCAAGTGTGATCATATGTTTCCAAGTTTGACTCACATCACGGGGGTCTTTCAGGAAGGCGGTATAACGAACTCCGAGTGTTACCCTGAACTGGAACAAACCCAGTATGGCTCCCTGAGGTCTGGGTACAGTGAGTTTTATCAACTCTGAGCTGGCTGAGATGCATTCACAGTGAACTTAAAAATCCAGGGTCAACGGAGCGCAGATACAAGGATTCACCATGGCAACCGACAACAAGAAAACCACTGTGCCACATGTCACGCCTCTTGGATACGAGCACAGACCAGAAGAAAAGAAACATGACAGCTTGAGTTGGTGTGGGAGAAACACATTGAGGTGAATTCAAGTAAAGCTGCTACTGAGCAGATTATTTTACCACAAGTTCACACACTGACTGACCTGGAGGTAATCTAATCTGGTTTCTTGGAATAGAAAATCTCAGGTTTCTGTTATTTCTTCCTCAGAATTAACGGAAACCTGAAATTTTCTAACAAACAAACTCAGGTTAGTCAGTAAACCATCGTTCTGAAAACAGTTTGTGTTTGTTGGACTGACACAAACAGTCCGAGACAAAAAGTGCAACTTCTTCTCAAATTGACTGCTGGTCATTTTTTTGTCTCACTTGTCTTGTTTCCCTCGTGGAAACGTCCTCCAGCGAGCGGCACAGGCGCTCAAAGCCAGAATGGACTTGCAGCTTGAACCTTTTGACCATTTACTTTGATTTTTAAAACAAAGAAATACTTCAGTTTACCGTAGGCTTTCCAGCTTGTGGTTTGGACTTGCCGGCTGACTCCAGCACAAACAAAACAAAACGTATTGATCCTGACTGTTGAAAGGCAGTGTGTCTCACCGGTCTGGTTGTTGGGGAAGTGCAGGACCTCCATGCCGTCTGGGTAGGTGGTGTGAGTCGTCTGGGCGTCAGCGTAGTAATAAATCTGACGGTGATGACAAAATTAAAATTGGATGCAGACTCATTCATGTATATAAAATATACAAATGAGGAATTTCTGTCAAAAGAGTGTTTCAGAACGTCCAATGAAGAAGTCCAGGACATCAGTGGGTTGAAAGACCTTCAAATCTAAAGTTCCTTTGTTTTTTGTTTTTTTCCGAATAGCAGATTTCACCTTTTTCACTGAATACTGTTTTGTGTTTCCTGCCTTTCCCCACTGTTCAAAGAGAAAAAAGAAATCCCACAAAATATTAAACAATTAAATTTAGAAAAATTATCTGGGCTTTATGTTTCTTGTCAACTAGGGACTTGAGACCCCTACTGTCTTTAAAAAATACCATCATTTATTTTAATTTTGTCAATCACAAAGGATTCTTGCCCCAAAGGTGAAGATCATTTTATATTGACATGTTTCATGGGTTTGGGCAGCTTAGAGATTTTCAGATCTTGAATAAGAAAATCTGTATGGGAGACTCCCGTCCCTCTGGAGCCAGGAGGTAAACACTGAGCTGTCCTCACAGAGAAGACCAACTTTAAATAAATAAATAAAAAAACCTTAACATCACTCCTGAACTCACCACTGTCTGGTCAGCCATGACCTGCTTGGTGTCTCCGTTGAAGAAGGTGACCTTGGTGCTCAGCCCGTCTGCTGAAACCTCCTTCCTCGTCCCATTTGGGAAAACAATGAGCCGAGCGCCGCCGGACACAACGGTCTCTACCTGCAGGAGTCAGACAGCAAATTAACCAAAAACTATGAAAGTGTTTGTTATTGTTCAACTACACGGCCTTATACTCTTGCTGCTGCCAAATATTAACCCATTCTTGTCCCTGGTGGAAATTCCTAAAGGAAAGAGCGCTGTCTGTCTGTCTAAATTTAAACTTTCCTTCACAAGCACAAATCCATGGGAACTTTAAAGTCGGTCAAAATATGAGGCCAGAGAGCCAGTTTTTCTCAACATGCTCTATTTAGTAGAGAGTCACAACGGGTCTTTCCTTTTACCATTTTTCATAAAAACCAGCTGTAAATAATGATGCCTGTGAGACTGACTACTAAAAAGTAGTTACAATGCATTATATACAAAGTTTTTTCAGATTCAGAACAAGACGAATTTCATGAATGTATGTTTGGTCTGTCATAAATGATATTTAGTATCTTAAATGTTTAACTGACTTTTTCAAACTACCTTCTTATGAAGGCATGAAAAACATGAAACAAGAATATAGATTTTTGTGTGTATGTCTTGTCTTAACAGTTCTCAGAAGAGTTTCTGTAATAATAATAAAGGTGTTGGGGCAGAAAATATTTGGCTGATGTTACTGGCAAGATGCATATTAGGTCTCTACGGTAGAGCTCATCAAAGACTCAACTTGAGTGTCAAACTGGTTTCAGCCTGATGTTAAGTGGAGGTTTTCCCATCCATCCATCCATCCTGCTGCAGCTGCTCACCTTCCCATCAGTGTGTGTGAAAACTTCTGGATCTGACCCAGACTCTCTGCTCTCTGCTTCTCTCTGGAAAGAGCTGCTCTTCTGAAATGAATGAATAAAAAAATGACAGATGAGCTGGCAGACTGTCACACATCTCAAGTGCAAGAAAAAATACTTAAATCACAGCTCTGTGTATATCAAGTTTTACTCATGTTCATACGACATATATTGTGTATCTTCATATTGTTGTTTTATTTAATTTTCTCTTTGTGTCACACAGGCCGCACTTCATACTGTCTGTTTTCATACATTTCATAAATACATAACGCCTCAGAAGTCTTGAGGGGTGTTTGAGGTTTCAGGTTCTTACAGGAGACGTGTTGCTGGGGGAGTCAGCCTGGCTCCTGGTGGAGGAGGCTGGCCTCTCCTCGGTCCTCCAGCCAGGGCCTGAGGAGCAGGAGGAGGAGGAGGAGGAGGATGAAGAGGATGAAGCCCAGTCCTGTGGGCTTCCTCAGGCTGCTCTTCATCCCTGCTGGGAATCAACAGGAAACACTGAGCGGCGGTGAAGCAGCATGACGAGGCTGACTCTGCTTCCTCTGTCGTAAGTTATAAACCTCAGGTTGAGGTTCTCATGTTATTTTTATTCATCATTACTTCTAAAACATCTGGACTGCACCTATTTTAGTTGTAGGTAATATTAAGATTAAATTACAGTGTTAAGTATAATTAATTTTTTCTTGCACTGGTGTTAACTTCCATACTGTGACAGCAGACCTCTGCTAAATGAATACAGAGCAAACACTAACAATAGTTAATTTGGATTTTTTTGTAACCATGTTGTGAAGCAGTTTGTAAACAAGTTATAAATCACTATTAGTTTTGGGAAGAATATTTTTATTTCCTTTTTTGCATGCTACATCAGCATCTTAATTATTCATGTTTTAAACTACAGAGAGCGTTCTAAAGGAAATTATTTCAATATTAGTTATTTCCACGTTTCCTCCGAACTGTGGAGACAAAAATTCAGATTGATGTGTTGTACCTGCAGCTCCCACACTGCTCTCCTTCGGGTTTCTTCTGCAGGCTGCAGTGCTGCTGGAGTCCAGTGGGCTCTGAAAACACACCGACATGTCAAAGGGACAAAATGACCTCCAGGAAGAGTTTGGAAAATGAACTTGATCGTTTCTGGGTTGACGTAAGTTTGACAGATATTTCAGACAAAATATTCACTTTCTGTAATAAAAGACAAGTCTGTTGCACACATCTGATGAAAACGAAGATACAAACATGCTTACAGCAAATTTAACCCCTTTGGTCATGCATGACACTCCACTGTCAAACATTTTGGGCCCATCCTTCCTCTCTCTGTCCTCGGAGTCTGTCTGGTTTCTCGTCCAAGAGTTCAGGCGAAGTTTTTCTAATGTGCGGATCTGAAAATGAAGAGAATCCCAGAGGACAGAGAAATCAATCATGAGACTGAGATCATAATAATAAGAAGATTAAATATAAAACAGCAGTTCAGAGATGAAGCTCAGTCCTGTGGGGAAATCCTGTGTTGCAGCAAAGAAAAACAGAAGAGAAATAAAAGCAAATTGAAACACATTAACAGCAGAATGTGCACAGAAGAATGAATCAAAACTCAGCTGTGTCACTTACTGAGAAAATGAATGAATAAAAAGTACGCTGTAAAATATTCAAATTGCTGATGAAAATCCCAAAAGTCAAGCACAATAATTTTGTTCTTCAAATAAAACCTAATAACCATAAATAAATAATCATGAACACAAGGTCTAGTAAAATAAATCAGACGGTTAATGTTTCGATAGAAAAGGAAAAGTCACATTCTCGTGTGACTTTTCTCAGCTGGCAGACTAAAGTGACTTTTCTCGGGGTCACAGGTCAGGTCTGCACCTCGTCCTGCAGGGCGCTGTTCTCCTGGCTCAGGGTGTCGATCTGTTGCCGCAGGCGACCGTGTGTGGACGACCAGCGCGTCTCGCGCCTCCTCAGCTCCTCCTGCAGGGAGCTCAGCTGCTGCTTCAGAGCCTGGACAGGAGCACAGGAGAGGGTAAAGGGCAATGCCACCCAATTTAAGAATCCACATACTGTCATTACTGTGCTCCAGGTTCAATTCACACACACACACACACACACACACACACACACACACACACACACACACACACACACACACACACAGCTCCTTCTTGAAGCTATAAACTGGAGCCCTTCAATATGTGATGTCACTTGGATGTAAAATATGTACTAGTAA
>OMLF01021288.1:14841-31744 GCA_900302615.1 Holocentrus rufus | reverse complement strand
TGTTTGAAAGGATAGTCTTGAGCAGCCAGTCGTGAAGGACAGGCGCAGCTTGACTGGCGCAGATGCGGACACTTCCGCCACGGCTCTACATCATCTCCCCTTCACTGGGCATGCAAACCATGCACTACAGAGAGGGCCAGCTTATTCTTTCCCTCCCTCTCCCTGCCTCTCTCTCTCTCTCTCATCACACACACACATGCAGAGCGGCAGCACTATCCCCCCTGTGCATGAAGGGAGGGGAGGAAGAGATCCACAAAGGAGGAGGGAGGTAGAAAGGGGCACCTATGCTGGGAGTTGTTGGAATGCATGAATAACTTGGATGAATTTTTCAATGAGACAAATATGTTATAGTTGGATGTTAAGAGATGAGATGACCTGGAAGTGCCGGGCCACAGACTTTAATTCCTTGACACCCCAGGGCCTCTTGCTCGTGAACCTCCCCAGTTCACTTCAGGCCTGATGCATAGTTAGTGCTGTGCTCTTAATCTGCCGTGAAGACCGGGCTTGTTCTTCAATGTCTCCTTTCTCTCTCCGGCCACCAGCTTTCATTCGAACACTGTGGGGTTACAGGTGATGTGAATATCTCTGAGCCCATCCCCTCCTCTTCCCCTGTTTTCCAGATCTCCCCAGTGGCCAGGGGGATAAGACAGGCACCATGCTCTCTGATGGGGCCATCTACAGCAGCATAGACTTCACCACCAAGGCCAACTACAACAGCCCTGGCCAAGCCTCCCAGGCCACTCCCTACGCCACAACCCAGATCCTCCACTCCAGCAGCATCCATGAACTGGCGGTCGACCTGCCGGAGGCCCAGTGGAAGGCCTCCCTCCAAGCCAAGCAGGAGATGGCTAACCTGGGCTACTCCCTGCCCGACAAGAACTCCTGCAACAACAGTAAGTCACATCGAGAAAGAGAGAGCGAAGATATCCGTTTGTGGTCGGAGTATATTGATTCTTTTGTTGCATCGACACATCGATCATCAATTTTGCTGATTCAAATGCATCGATCTGCTAAAAGAAATAAGTAGACTGAATCAATCCGACTTTTGCTTAACTTGATATGAAAAGTTTGAATTGAATTTTTCACAAATTAAAAAGAAGAAGAAGAAAAAAGAGAGGAAACAAAAAAAATGATATAGCAGAATACTCCAAATTGCAACTTTTTGGTCTATTTTTTTTTTAAGAATAAATGTTTAATTCTGTTTTCTGGCTATTTTTCACATTTCTGAAAACAAAAGATAGTCTTACATTATTCCCCGTGTTTATTTCATGGATGTAAAAGTTAAGAAATTGTTGACTCAAACTGGGGTTTACAAGCTCAAATTAAAATGAATTGTTCCAAAAAGCAAAAATTATTCTTAAATCAAATCAACTAGTGAATCAAATTGAACTCCGTTAAACCAAAGATTCAAACCTGTAGTTTGTGGGGATGTTGGTGCCCTTTTGTGCATGAGGTTCAATAAATGTTTTTGTGTGTGCTGTTGTCAACTGCTGTCACTTCCTGTGACAGTACGATGGCATCAAAAGAGCTGCTGAATGAAAGAGCAGAATGAGGCATTTCATACAATACCTCACTCAACCCCACAGATCACAAGCCGCAAGATCGCTGCTGTGACGTGACGCTTTGCAGTTTTAATGCCCACTATTTCACCACAAGTCCCTGAAGCCGCTCAAACCCCACCGTTTTTAGAGGGGAGGTTGTGTTTAAAAGAGTCATTTTTCCCCAGCAGACATCATTTGGGTTACTCTCCAAGGTTGAGTAAACACCTCGTGAGGGAGCAGCGCACTTACGTCAACCGTCCTTTTCCTTGAGGTTTTCATGATGGCTCCACTCCTTCACTTTCAGAGTAAACGCCTATCCATTTTAGCTGGACTAATATTTAAGAAAATAATCCTAATTAATTACCACAGATTTGATGCTGGATTTTTTTTAAAGCCGAGTGGAGTTTCATAGTTTAGGAGTAATGAGTCTTCCTCGGCTGTGTTCTAATACATATTTATGAGCTCTTATTCCAACAGTCTAAAACAGATTAATTATAGTTTTTACGGAGTCCCCCTAACGCAATGAATCTTTAAAGCCTCCTTTCCTAATTGTCCCTGGCATTATTTTAAGAAGTATGATTATATACGATTATATATGATTATATCTCTCTGGAAGGGGAACAATAACGGATTAAAATCTCCACTACTGGACTCATTTATCCCATTTCCAAATTTTGTGAATAATTATTTCCATATTTTTCATTTCAGCCTGTTCCCTTAAAGATATATTATAAACATAGTGTCTTTGATGTATTGCATATGTAATGGTTCAGTGAAAGAGCCTTGTTGAATGTATGAACCCTGAATTGGTGTATAAAAGTGAATGTCTACTGCTTGCTCGATGCTCTAACTGCATGTTTGCATGTGCTTGTGCTAACTGCCAATCACCTGATCCCACTGTAATTTTTGCCCTTTAACCTCCACTATAGCACTCCTTTTCATACCTGACTACCGATTGGCCGAGGGATTGTCTAATAGAATACCACACAACCAATCACAAGATTTCAGCACCACCAGCTCTCACAACAGCTCAGAGCGAAGCGGCAGCCTCTCAGGTTGGTTTCTGACGCAGCAGGGAACTCTGGGAAGCAAACTGGGACGTCTCGGGGCCTCTGCCGCCTGACTTATGATTGACTGATTTCTTAATTGCTTTATCGATCTGTTATTTGCATGTACAAACCTGACATGTAAGGGAATATTTTATTAACACTGTCCCTCCCCCTCACCAACAACGCCTTGCTCACTCGGCTCCCACTGCTTACAGTTCATTGCGTGCGAATGATATAAAACTGCAAGCACCAAAATGTATATTGGAATGAATTTTGTATATTTACACTGATATGTTATTGGAGTATAACGAAACAAGACATTTAAATTTGAGAAGGAGCGAGAGAGGATTTTACTGTGATCTGCTGATAGAATATGGCTGCAGGCACTAATGCTGGGTCTCTGCCATTTCTGCCGGGCCTTGTAAAGGTTTTGTCTCTCACTGTGTGTGTGAGCAGACGGGAATAGGGGCAGAGGGACTCTTTCAGACAGAGTGGACTATACACACACACGCACCATTAGAGACGCTTGGCTGGGTAAAGTGGCAAAAATACCTCCCTTTTTCCCTCTTCCCCTAATGGTGGCCAACTACACTAAAACCCATGTTCACAGAATTACAATGTCATTTATAGGACACAGAGGCAGCCCTCTGCTTGCCTCCCCTCCACTCTCCTCTTTAATCTAGTTACAACCCACTGCCTTAACTGGTCTCTAATTCAATGCTCTGGCACACAGTGGGCTGGACAGGAGATGTGAAGCGGCCATGTCTTGCAGGCAGATTCCTCTCATAGCCTGCATGCAGGTTAGAGACGGATCTGACTGCATCGCTCGGTTTTATCACAATTCTGAGAGAAACATAGCGAACAAGAGTTTTCCGCTAAACAGCAAATGACACTGTAGCAGAGAATATGCTTTGAAGCACGATGAGTAGGTGGAGAGGAGATGAATGCCTCTGATGTGAATATTTCCAGGGAGAAGAGAATTGCTTTATTATTGCTTTATTAAGCTAACGTGCATTGTATTTGCACAGCTTAAGATATTCTCCCTTGAAATGTCGGGGATTTCGAATATGTTTGGACGTAATAATTTGATTCACCTGTGGAAGAATTCACCCGAGGTTATGCCCTTCGGTTTACCCTTGCATAGTAGCCCTAAGAAATTATATGATGGGAGGGATGTACACTGTGTAATGTAGGGTAGTAAAATGACATGAATTCATGTCCTCCTCATTTTAGGGAAGCAGGTGAAGGGCGTTGCTGCTCTAAAAGTAAAAATGGAAGATAACAGTATAGAGATAGCGATGGATTAATGATGCCATTAAAGTCCCTTGATCAAAAGCAGTGTATTTTATTTATTAGTTTCCCTTCTAGTCAAAAAGAAATAATTACCAAAATCATGTTCCAACTATTTTTCTCTGATGCACAACATGTGCTATATACAGTACAGCTTACAGCAGTGAAAGACATTTGAATCAGCACAAACCGAGCTTTGATTCAGACTTCAACTAAAGTAAAGCTCAGCATCTGAAAAGGGGAAAAGTTGAAGTTCCAGCGCCTTGCACTCCCTCTGAGGAGATGGAGGGAATAATGAATGTCAGGTCTGAAGGAGGAGAGCAGGATGAAAAGGAACAGAAATAGAGCAGCTTTCATGGCAGCGCAGATCTCCACTGGGGACGTGGAGCTGCTCATTAAAAACCATCTTAGTATAGAGGAGAAGAGGTAGCTGGTGTTTTCTGTGTTTTCCGTGGCGTTTTCAGACCCTGAAGACCCCCCTCTTCCCTCCACTCACACTCTGGCTGCCTGCAGAGTCCGTGGTCATGTCACTGGGGGACACAGATTGGTTGCTGAGCTGTTGTGCTCCTCCATTCCCCATCTGTGTTGCATTTCATCTCGTTATGCAAAATAAAATATTCTTAATTTATTTCATAAAACTTCACAATGGTTAAAGTTAATGTAGTAAGCCATAAATCACACAAACCTATTCGTGTGCTGAAGAATTATGATAAATGACTGTCTGTCAGTTATTTGGACGCCCTATTTGAAATTATTCTCCCACTGCTAAGTTATATCTGGCAGCAGAGTCCTTCTGGACTCTCCATTCTGTGGCTTTCCCCCTCAGCACTGACGCACCCAATGAAAACAAAGCAAGCTCAAGGCTATGCAGCCCTACAGTTATAGGCAGGGAGCGCCCAAACCTTAGGTATAAATACCCAACTCCATGTCTATATTTAGTATTAGCTCCCCTTTGAAGAGAGGCCCAGTTTTGTCAGAGGAGATGGGTTTGCTGTGTAATTCCTGTGTAGCTCCTAGCCACAGCTTTTCTCTCTGTATTTTTCATATTTGGGGTGAGCTGTTGTAATTCCGGTGCCAGACCATCCTTCCCTAGGAGAGGCTCATTTACAATATTGATGGCTGGTCTTGTGTGGATGAACTGAGGGTGATTGAACAATCACGTCAGCTCACCATTTATTGGTAAAAGTCGAGCGTCGCCCAGAGGTACGATTAGAAAACCCAATTACTTTCAGACTATACTTACACTGTGGTGCCTCCTGCCTTGGGCTTACAGTTGTTTCTTTTATTACTCCCATACTTTATTAATCTTATTCTGACACCTCTGTCTCCTCCTCATGCCTGATATTTCCTCTCCTACCCTTCTGTCGAGTGCCCATGTTTTTATTTTTCCCTGGTCAGAGAAAATACCTATAAATATACACAGTATGTATGTATGTATGTATGTATGTATATCTATCTATCTATCAATATATATATATATATATATATATATATATGATTATACTATATATTTCCTGTGGAAAAATTGTGGAAAAAAAGGGTTGACATACAGCATTTCTGATTTGTCTGCCATCTGCCTTCTTTATGTGGATCAATAGAAATCTATTTAATTGCTTTCTTTTGATGACAGTGAGCTAATTTGTAGCTGTGCCTGAGTCAAGACAGTTTATTAGATTACATGATGTTACATTGAACAAGATGCAAGATTCCTTCAACGGAAGCTTTTTTGTGGCACTGGGGAAAGTGATTACAGGCCTTTGGCAGTGAGGGTTAACCAACAGATGACAGATACAAATGTGTACAACGGAGTCTCCCAAAGATGGCTTTCACTCGCCTGTGTAGCTGGCGACGTCAGCTCGGGGTATTTTCTGGATTGAGATGTAAGGTGTTTACTGGCAGAGAAGCACTGTTGCCTGCCATGAATGGATTCATACATGCAAATTTCTCCCCCCCTTCCATATGCACACTGGGAAACATAGCATAGGAAAGTAATACAATAATAGTCCAGTATAGGCCATTTGGTGGTTGCTTTAATTCGAAACATCTTACAAAAGCATGAGTGCACAGATTTTGAGTATGTGGGACATACTCTGTCCACTGAATTGCACAGGACTGCAGCACCTCATCTTTCTCGTTGTTCAAATCTCAGGGAGTGGACTGGCAAGAGACTCAGTTTAATTATAGGAAAAGAGAGCTCTTTGTCCTAGTGGACGCATCAACAGTATATTGACACACTATGTCAACTGAATAGACTGGCTAGAAACGAATAGAACCATTAAATGCCCCATCCAGAAACACATAATTGGACTTGCTTTGGTGAATTTTTTTTTTACCCTCCAATTGATTAACTGATTTCCTGATAGAGGGAATTGCAGTATGTGACGGAAAAAGGCAACTCCAAAATGTAATTAGAATTTGTAAATGAGTTGTTTCCGCTCGCAGTTGTAATCTGTGCAGCAAAATGGACTTTCTTTTGGAGTTATGATGGGATCTGACACTCGTGGAGAGGTTATTTTCCAGCAGCAACTCTGTCCTTCAGGAATGTGTGTATATACCTGCACTTTAGAAAGAGATTTGGGCTTTAAGTCAAATGTCATTTCGGTTTCTTTCACAATGACCAAATCATATAACACCCAGTATTGACCTGGCTCTGGCTGGCAGATTTATAAAGATGGATGGGGCAGAGGAGAATCCGGTGTAGGAGGGATGTGAGTGGAAATGGATGGGGTTAGCGTCTCTCTGGTGTAATAAAAGAAATGAAAGTAGTAATAGACTCTCAGTGAATTCCATTAGAGCCACACTGACACTACACAAGCCATTCATTATGATGATGCCGTGAAGTGAGATATTTCATTGTGGAGCCCAAAGCCCGGTGTGAAAGGGGACACTGAGGGATGGGTGGAGCACAAAGGTCTGCCTCAGCCTCGTTTACTGCCGTTTTCTCCTGTTTCTATGGAGATTTGAGGCTTTTCAACCAATCAATCAGTGGAAGCACGCTTTTCATCAGGCAACCTTGAGATTTTCCAGGCAGGAGCCCATTGAAATCTTGTGTTTGAAATTGTGTATGACTCTCAAAGGGTATGCTGCAGCTGACTTAAATTGGATCTGTGTTTCTGGGTATAAATTGACTTTGCTTACAGTGCCTGTTTGTTACATGGCTGACAGGAAATAATTTGCAAGGCTACCCTCTTTTATATGGTAGCATTGATTTTGTCTTTTTTTAATTTTCAATTAATTTCTATTTCTAATATTTCCACTCTGTTTGAAGGTGGAAAGGGAGGCAAGAAGAAGAAAACCAAGGCTGGCTCCAAACCCACCAAGGCCAATGGGTCCAACTGGGCCAATGTTCCCTTGCCCCCTCCACCTGTTCACCCTCTCCCCGGCACCGAGATGGACCACTATCCCAACGAGCACCACGAAGGAGGAGGGTACGCCTGCTGTTTCCTTCCCTCACAAAGACGGTCAACACTGTGTGCCCTACAAATTGTATACTCATCCTTTTTGCTATCATGACAGATGTTTCCTTAGTTGTAGGGAAGCTGGTTGCTCGCTCGCTGGAAAGAACAAGACGGCGCTTGTGAGCGTGAATGACAGCCAATTGCTGTGTTTAATAACAGGGTTCTGCTTTTCTCTAGACTGTCTGTTTTCTCTGCAGCTAATTACTGTACTACAGTACATCTGCAGAAAACCTGAAGGATCAGTGTGTGTAACAGTCTCCTCAGGCAGCCAGAAGCACACACACACACACACACACACTCTCATACAGATGGTTGCAAATCAATCTATCCGCTGATCCTGTCTTCAATCTAAGGGAAAACTTCATGACTGGAAAAATATATATATAAAAAAAACATTGTTCTAGCAGTCTCCTGCTGCTTCTAGCGCATAGGCACACAGATGGTTTCAGATTAATCTATTTTCTGAATCCCACAGTGGAAAAAAAATTATAATTGCATTGTTTCAGAAAGAGAGAGAGAGAGAGAGAGAGAGAGAGGAGAGAGAGAGAGAGACCGACAATGAGGAATTTATCCAGTTTTCCACAAGCTTAGACCAAAGCAGAAATAAAAAGCTGACCAAGTTTTTTTTTACTATTTTAGCAGTAAATAGTTATACATTAAAACTATATACAAAATATGCTTTTGTTTATCTCTGCTCTAATTTGTTGATTTCAACTCAGAGGATAATACTGAAATGTTGTTTTGTAACCTTTTATCGACACTTTGGCAGACATGCTGTAGGAGTAGCTTACTGAAGTGACAGTGTGTATGTGTGTGTGTGTGTGTGTGTCTCTGGTCCAGTAGGTGCTCTGTCCTCTCACTCCCATTTCCAATCTGGGAGAGTCATCTGCTTTAATAGGCTATCTGGCAAATGAAGAGTCCCGTGCACTGTAAATTTAAGTCTGCTCTTAATGGCAGCAGATTAAAACAGTTATGTCCTATGGAGTGTGCACTGACAAATTCCTTTAATGAACATTTTCTTTATGACCAGTATTATTTCAGCATGTATAAGCACAGTTATGGGGAATTGAAGGCCGAGTACCTCAGCACTGTCATATAACAAATTCCTTGGAAAGTTTGACAAGGTCACAGAGCTTCACGTGTCCGCTGTTTGTTTGTAGTGCATGTGTGATGGTTTAGCAGACATGGATTCCACTTATTTACATATTTATACACATTTCCCATAATTCAGCAGGACATATTTGGTGGCTTTGGAAACTTAGGGGCCTCAACTAGAATTCAAAGTAAAGTTCTGTGGGTTTGAACAAAGTTCTGTGCAGCATGTGTTTGTAATAGCAAACACTCCGATGGGACTGGCAGGGTTTAAAAGGTTTAAGTTGATGAGGTGGACCCAATAGTTTAATATATATGAAACATTTGTCGCCTTTGATCATGGTGACACAATAAAAGACACCATCACCACACATGTTCATCCATCCAGTCATAGTGAGAACCTTTGTGACCTCGCTTCTTTTCGCAGATATGAAAGCGACGGTTGGGGTCCGCCCATGCCGGTGCAAACCTATCTTCACCAGGGCATGGAGGACGAGCTGGAGGAAGAGGAGGAGAGGGTTCCCACCCCGCCCATCCGCGGGGTCGCCTCCTCCCCAGCAGCAGTGTCCTTCGGCCAGCAATCCACGGCCACCCTCACCCCCTCCCCCCGAGAGGAGATGCAGCCCATGCTCCAGGCCCACCTGGATGAGCTGACCAGAGCGTATCAACTGGACATGGCAAAACAGTCATGGTAATCACTGTTGGCTTAAAAATGACTCAAAGTCCTAAAAACCTAGAAGTAATGGAGTGATTGTTCTTATAGTCCTTTCTTGCTAAATTATCACATACAAATAGTTATTAAAATGTTATTTTAAAATGCCTTAATTAATAAATGCACCATATACATTTAGTTATTAAAAATGTTATTTTAAAATGCTCACTGTACGTTTTGCTCTGTGTTTATTGCTTCAAGGATTTATTCTGCTTTCCACAACATTCCTCATGTCAGCTGTGTAGTCACGCGTTGTGCTGTGGAGATATACCCATTAATCATTTCATTTTAATAGGCCCATGCTACCACTTAGGCGACTACTGTATTTTGCTCACTCTACGAGACACAATTTCTTACCCATGGTTGTTTACACCCCCCAGGCCCCCCCTCTCCCACCCATACAGCACATTCCACTGTTGTTGTGCTCATGCAAGTCAGATGAAGGCCATGCTTCATTCTGTCGGCATGGCAGAGAGAATGAGAGACTGGCATCCATTCATAATGGCGGAGCAGTCGGTGTGGGAGTGGTGGTGGTGGTGGAGGGGGGGGCAAGGAAGCCTTGTCAGGAAGGAGATGTCATGTTACCCAGTAATGACTATGTTGGTTAGAGAGCATCTCTGACAACAGGAGAGGGCCAGTAATTACAACCAAATCCCACTGCAAACCGCGTCAAAGACATCGCACTCCTCAAACAAACGCGGCTGTCAGCAGAGCGGGCTGCCTGTGAGGTGACAGCCTTGTGTCGACAGGCCTGGAGAGCGTGCCTTTGTACAGTCTACAGCTGCAATTAGTGGGTCATTGTGTTAGCATGCATTCAGCAGTGTAGAATTAGTGGAATTGTCCAAATTTATTCAGCGCATCGGATGTGAAAGAGGTCTCTTTAAAATTAGCTTGACAGTTCTACTTCTATCCATCTCTCCTTTTTTTTTTTACCGCCATCCTGTCTTTTATTGAATTTCATATTTCTTTTTATTCTCCCCGCATTCATCACCCTTCCACATTCCTGGTTGTGTATAGCTGTGCATACCAGGCGGATAATTATATATGCTGTCTTCTCCTCTTGCCAGGCACATGCAGGGGGGCTCTCTTCCTCCCCAGGCTCCAGCTCCTCCGGTGGGCTACGTATCTAGCACGCTGGTTTCTGACCTGGAGACCGACCTGCCTGACGAGGATGAGGAGGAGGAGGACGAGGAGGAGGATGAAGGCTACGGGGCCAGGCATCCCCGCGGCATCGAGCACACACCAGGCTCCAGCATGGACAACCTGGACAGCTCTTTAACAGGTGAGCTAGTCCACATAGTCATACGGTTTTATTTTATTCCGTACTGCCATGCAAGAATGAGAATTGTTGTTTTTTCCTTAGATAAATCAATACTTTATCCAACAGTATTTTTTTGTGAATTATAAATACTGGGCAAATGAATTAATTTCATAACAGAAAAAGCAAATAAATGCGAAGGCTGTTATGGTGTTGTAAATTCACTGCTGCTCAGTCAACATGTACATTTTTAGTGCTACAGACTGTGGTCTAATCACTGTGTATTGGTAAAATGTATTCAAGTTCTGTTGTTATTATGTTGTTTTACAGTGAACAGATTGTTGTTCCTGTCATGTTCTTCATGAGGCTGTTACGTGCTAATTTGTATGTGAACATGCTTACTGACTATTCCTCAATCAAGTTTTTTAAGCACTTTTGGCAGACTCTGGGGAATTATAATTATCGTTTCCCCAAAAAGAGATAAGAAAGTCCATGAATTTTAAACAGGATAGTGAGAGGGAAATTAAGAGGAGGGAGAGGCAAGGCGAGCAGGGCAGAGTGACTGTGATTTAACTCGCACACAGCACCGGAGCCAGCGCCACCCATATCTTCCCTAGGAGATTTGAAATAAATTTCACGTGCGGCATATTCCATTCCAGACTAGAGGCACCATTTCCATTTTTACAACTTGCTGAAAGCTTTTACAGCCGTCTGTCGGAGGGACACATGAAGGGCATGACATTGGAGCGGCGGATACAGCAGGGCTGGGCCCCGCGTCGCCGCTCTCATACCAACTGACCACACCGGCCCCTCTGTAAACTAGAGGTTAAAACTGGAGGGGTGCTTTGAATAATCTGAGAGATTTGGTTATCTGGTACTATGGGGACAGGAGGTGAAACAAAATGTTGGTGCAGTGTGACCCTGCGACATCATGTATCTACCTCAGCTGTTCCGGCAGGGCTGGTGAAAACCGAAGAATAATACATTTTGTAGGGTTTTTTCATAAATTTATGAGTGCAGCGGAACAGGGGGAGAGTAGAGAATATATCTAAAGCTAGAAGAGCTGAGCTAGTTGAGAGGGAGAGAATGAGAGTAGAAGGTTTGACAGGGCTGCTTGTTGGTCTACCCTGTCGGTGGCAGCCCTAAAGAGTAGTTTTCCATGGGATGATGGAACAGTGGCTTTGGTAACGCTGACACATGCTACTGCTGATATATTTAGAGGAATATAAAGCAGCAACTGGGCCCTAATCTGCCGCATCTCTCCTCCACTGTATTACTCTGAAGACAGCACTATTTCTTCTTATCTCTCCGCAAGTCTGCCTCGCTCCTCGCCGCTTGACAACGCAGACACAGCCCCGGCTCCGGGGTTAGAGGGAGGAACGCGGGGAGGAAAGGGGGAAACGGGATGAGATTTATTGTGACCACCATTTTGAGGCTGCACAAAGAGGGGAGGAGGGCGGGGGGTAAAAAGTGAGACTCCTGTCGAGCCGCGCTTGATAGATTTGTCTTTGTTTTAATAATATGGAAATAGGTCTGTTTTCTTAATGTTACACCAAAGGCCAGTAAATCAAGCATTCTCACCGCTGCCCCAGAAAAAAAAGGCCGACCCTCTCCGCCGGGGCCATTTTTCACCAGCAGATTGTCTGTTTGGGCTCTCCAATGTGTTATTCTGTGTTCGGAGATAATACAACACATTTTTCAGCAGATAAATGTAAATCCTGATGTTCTGGTGGGTATTCCAGGGCCATGTTTTGACTGAGCCAGAGAGATGAAGTGAACACGCAGGTATTACCAGGCTTTGTGTGGAGAGTAGGAGGTATGGGTCGTGCGAAGCTGAGATGTGGCAGCGGTAAGGCTGTTATGTCTACAATGAGCTGAAAGCTGGGCTGTTCTGGGCGATTACTCTCCCATAAAGCCTCGCCAGGTTTGCGAGGAGCAGGGTCACGTCTCTTGACGGCAGGTAGAGACGCCTGCTCGTCAGGGGGAATGATTTCCCCGCTTAACGACATGCAGATGAGGGTCTCCGTCAGTATAAATCAGTTTTAGTGGCAGGAGGGACCTGGGCTGGGTTTTACTGCCCCCAGCCTGCTCCCATTTACTGGCCTTGGTCTATTAGTGCATGGAGCACGGGAGGTGTCAGCTAGTGGTTTTTAAAGTACATGGCTTGGCCCATTGCTCTGGTTCAAGACATGATAAAATGACAGACCCATAGTACAAACCTTGTGCTGAGGCTATAGAAGAAATACCACAATTCTGGGTCAGAAAGAGAAAACTAGATTGAATTTTTATCAAATTATGTTACAATGATTACAGTTTGATTGGAGTGCTATTTCTGAGAATAGAAGTGCTCCAGAGGTGCAGCAGTAGAAAGTGGCAGTTAGTGCAACTGAAAAGTCATTCTGTGATGTGATTTGCTGAGGCAGTGTTCCTTAGCTGAGCCGGAGGAGTTGGAAGCTTCAGTGCTTTGGCTGGCACTGCCTATACTTCATTATCTGCTCTATTCTTTGTGGGAGGATTGGACCCAGCGGAATTGCTGTCTTTCTTTCTTAGAGAAAAACTCTGAGAAAAGAATTTCAAAGAAAATAGCTTGGCAAGATAGAGGACTGAAAGTAGTTACTGCCTGTGGATTTCAGTTAGCGCTATAAAAAATGGAATGTGTATGGGGTTCTCTCCGTTATGCAGGCGTATAGTTTATAGAAGTTTCCATTAATCTGTGAGAATTTGGTTGCAGTAGGGGCGGAAAGCCATTGAAATTCTAGCTTTTGAAGGTGCAATTCCCTTATGTCACATCCAATGGCTCAATGACCACATCATTGCTATATGTGGTGAAAATGTAGACTCGCAGATGGGCAAAATTGTGAAAACCCTTTTAAGGGGATTTCCCACTGTATTTGGCTTAATGAACCACAATCGTACTTCCAAGTTTTATGCCCATTTTTAAATGCATATTATGTTCCAACAAGACGCGCCATCTGAGAGAGCAAACTCTATCGCCGCAGCAGATACATGTGTGAGTTGGCTGAATTTGAGTCTAACAACCCCTCTGCCAGCCTGTCCTGGCCAAGACTCTGACTCATCTTTTGTACTCCTCTGACCTTTTGTGAATCCCGCTGCTGACTTTTTGTCCCCCTCTCTTACTCCGTGACCTTTGCCCTCGCACCTCCCCGGTTCTCTGTACCACCATTCTATTCATTCAAACCACTCTGTGCACACGCGCATTTGTGTGTGTGTGCGTGTGTGTGTGTGTGTGTGTGTGTGTGTGTGTGTGTGTGTGTGTGTGAACATGTGAGCAGAGCGCTTGGGTTAGTGCCATTTTAGTGAAGTCTGCCAAACCAGTCCCACAGAAAGCTGTCACATTAGCCGACTGTGCTCTGTGGTCTTGCTTGCCAAAGTGGCATATTTTTATTGGCAGACTGATACTTTTATATTTAAAGTGCTGGCTTGGCTCTTTACATGAGGGGGGAAAAAATCAGAGTATGAAGAAATACTTACAGTAGCACAGATACACAAGCAAAAAGCTGCAACCATTCCATATGTATATCATCCAGGAACCCTTTCAATCCTGTCAGATTTTCCATTATCTTACAGAATTGCTAGCATGTTAACCAAGCTATTGATTAAATAACCTGTGCAGCACCCCCACCCTCCTCCACCCCTGCCCCCAATCTTTCAGTCATCCTGAAAGCAACACATGGATTACATATTCAGGTGTTTGACAACATTATATAGCTTGAATACAAAATCAAGGTAGCTCTAACTGCCTTGATTTTGTATTCAAATCACATCTTTTCTTTAACAAATGACCCATTTTAGACGACGGTCCCTGTGCATTTTCTGTTTGAAATAAGAGAGCTACTGTAGGTGTGTGTGTATGTGTGTACCACCAGTTGTTCGATCCAACACACTGTTTTGCGAGCTGCTTCATCTGTGTCACCTGAGGCGCTGCTGTAGCTAACTCTGTTCTACACAGGTGCACTCATTCTTCTTTATCAAAAGAAGAGCAAACTCAGTGGATCCCAGTCCTGCTGTCCAACTGTGTGCATTTTTGAGTGTGTGTGTGTGCGTGTACCATGTATTCCTCATGTGTGTGTATGCACTGTATGTGTGTGTTTGTATCAGATGAAAGAGGGCAGGCCAGAACAGAATGACTATACAAAAGCCCTCCTCACCTGCAAGAACAGTAATGCCCTGCAGCAAATAGAAAACTATTAAAGTCTGCAGACGTTGACTTCAGATTTCTTCTCATCACAGGATTACACAACACATTCATCTATTCAAATTTACAGAGTCGCAGCACAGATGTTCATTATGGCAGGACATATACAATATATTAAGATTATGTCCATGGAATTTCCTCTGACCGAGCCAGATGCTATAAACATAATGTGGTGGAATGTGAATGTTTTGAAATGTAAAATACAGACATACACACATACACACAAAGGCTTACAAGTTCACACAAACACGCTTGCTGAAGCTGTAGCTGTGGTGTTCCACAGGATCCATGGTGAACGGTTGGGGCTCAGCCTCGGAGGACGATCGTAATTTCTCCAGCCATAGGTCCAGTTTGGGCAGTTCGTCAGATGGCTCCATCTTTACCCACTGCAGCTTTGCCCAGGCCCTGGTGGCCGCTGCAGACAAGGCTGGCTACCGCCTGGAGGGCACTAGCCTCAGCAAGAGAGGTTGGTGTGTGTGTTTGTGGAGCCCAGCTGCCCACAACCTGCTGATCTGGGCCTTCAACCGCTGGAAGATGAAGATTTCCTCTTTTCTGCTCTGATTGTTCTTCCTCTGTCACCCTCTGGCTGGTGTTTTCCCCCTCATATTGTCGACTGGTGATTTCCTCTCTGTTGCTGCTGCCTGTGGATGCTGTGCCCGAGTTGTGCATGGCACCTCTTGTCCATGACTGGTCCGCGGACGTCTTGCTATCCTTAACTTTGACTCAGCTCCCCTGTAACTCCCCTGGCTTTGCACTCTGGCTTACTTAAGCTGAAGGAGTAATAACTGGGTGATACATTACTCTGGCGACTTAATTTCAGGCTTCTAACAAGTGTGTCTTCTTCTCCAATAAAGCTCTATCTTTGATTTCTAATAGGTTTTTGGATCTTTGATTAATGAAATGCACCTTTTTGGAGATCTTGCAAATCTACAGATCAAGATCTCCGCCCTGACATCTTGGTTCTTGCTTTTTCTCTTCCTCTGTATCTATACTAACCAAATGACCTGTGTGTCTGCATGTCTGCCTCCAGGTAAAGGCCTGTCCCACAGGCCCCGGCCCAGTAGTCCATTCTCAACAGATGGCAGCACAGTGGGCACACACAGCTTGGGCCACCAGAGGGCCGCCCGGCCCACCCGCAAACCCCGAAACCAGGGCACAGCACCCCACAGGAGAGACGCTAGTGCAGACGGTGAGCACTGCTTAAGATACAATTTGGATATTTTATAGAGAAATTGCCCTTTAATATTTTCTTCTTAGGTAATATTCATATGTTGATTTCTGTTACTATATGAAGTGCCACATTTCCTATCACTGTTCTAATTTATCAAAGCAGTGGATGTTGCATTGTTCTAAATTGCTCTTGTGATGTGACAAGTGATGAGTATCTCCAATTTTTGTCTACAATTTGCATATAATATTATAATTGACAGTACTGCATGTATTTTGTAGCATATTACTGACAGGGAATTCATTATTTTCCTATGTGCAGACCTACCTCCTCCCCCTGAGCCTCCTCCCTGCCAGGGACAGGGCCGCATCCAGGGGGCCCGCAGTGTAGGCAGCATGGGACCCCCTTCAGATAGGAAGGCTTCATCCCTGGAGCGCCAGCCGATGTCAGGGCTGGAGGAGATGAAGAGCTCCATTGACAGACAGGCGCGCACCTCTCTGGAACATCACCGCCAGGCTCAAGACAGGCTGGGCTCCATGGACCGAGCGGACGATGGGCGCAGGGGGCACAAAACAGGTACAACTGAGTCCAATTTAAAGATTTTGAACCTACTTGATGTTTATTTCTTTGTAAAGATGATGAGTTATCAAAAATATGTGAAATTTATGTCAGCTATGCACCACCTTGCAAACCAACACTGGCTGGTACACTGCTAGCCCAACTGCCATGGCAACCAGTGTGTGTGAAGCAGCTCTGTGTCAGTGTTCAATTAGCTTTTAAATTTGATTATGTATTTTACATAATGTCCCTTACTGATGGTTCAGTTGGTGACAAGGAAATAAAAGGTGTAGGCTCTGCAGTCCAACAATACTGAAATGAAAATGGAAGTTGCTATATTTTTTTTTTTTTACTATCTGTACTTAGCATTCATTGTGTTTGAAGAAAGATTTTATTGTATTAAAAGAAAGAACACAGTGAAGGACATGAGGTTTGATGGTGCCGTGGCTTGGCTTTGGAGGAGATTTTTCACTAAGTTCTTGTGTTGAAGTTAGCTTTCGTGCTGAGTTGAGACTGGGCTCCCATGAACAGATTGCACTGTCTGCCACTTGCTTTGCTTTC
>OMLF01021288.1:3564-14813 GCA_900302615.1 Holocentrus rufus | reverse complement strand
CTGTGGCCAATATTGGCCTGCTCCACTCCAACCAAGGCAGGAGGCCCCGGCAACTGAGATGCACTCTAATCGCCTCAGCTTTCTTTTCTCACACAAACAGCAGCCACTCACCATACACCATACACCCCATCTGTGTGTGTGTGTGTGTGTGTTTGTGTGCGTGTGCATGCGTGCATGTGTGATCATTAGAGCTCTCCATGCTGTGCACCCTGCCCTCCTTGTGCCAGGACTTTCACAGACAGTCAATCTCACAGATAGAGAGCCTGGGAGACAAAGACAGGTGCCACAATCAGCATCTTTGCAAAGAACCATAAGTGAATTCCCATACGGCTTCCAGCGCTGACTGATGCACAGTAGAATCCACCGAGGTCGGGGCAGGCTCTATTACAGTCATTAGCGGAGCAGTGGGGAGTAGTATGATGAGATTTCATGCAACGGAGGAGACTGCTGAGGGTCAATGTTATACTGCCCTGCAGCAGGGGGTGCCACAGCAGCCAGTGGTCCCTCTGTTATTGTATTTACCCCCTCCCAAGGCTGGTAGCTGTAAGGCCCATGCGTGAGGCTGAGAGTCCTCTCTGTGGCATACCCTGGCACTCGCTGCTGGCACCATCATGCTGCAGATGTCAGGAAGAGTGGGGGTTTGCGAAGTGCAGGCTCTTTGTCTCCATGCAGCCTACCACACTGAAGCAAAGAGTTAATCTCCACAGCGCCTGTGTTGGTCCTACATTTTTCACCACAATGATAAAACTAAATTCGCAACTTTGTCATATAAATAAATAATCCTTTTGCGGCTCTATCGCTAATTGTGAGTGGATCCATATTTCCCAGGAAAAGTCCTCTGCTTCACAAGAATTGAGTGTGCTTTGAGTGTCTTTATCTCTACAAAGGCTCTGTCTCAAAAGCGAGGAACTTTCAGAAACTTCCTAATAAGGTTCCTTGCTAGACTGTTGGCAGCAGAGCCTTCCAACATCACGTTGCTTCAGATGCAGTGAAGTTTCACAGGAGGAAGGGGGCGCTTTTGAATTCCACTCGCACATCCCATTAGTAAAAGTAATTTCAACAAATATCAAATGGGAGATATTTGTTATATTTCTCTGGGGACTCTGGGGAAAAAGACAGAACCTTATAAAGAAGTTCTCTATGTGTCCTACATGAATGAGACAGTCTTGCAACCTAAAAATGACAACTCCTACCTAGAAATACCGTCTAAATAGGAAGCTTCCTTGTGTCTGAGACAGAGCCAATATGTTGGTCCAGCTCCTACCTGAGTGTAAAACACCAGTGCAATGCCAGCTTATCACCAAAAATGTCACCAAAATCAATAAAATCAAGAGTCTTGTAGATTATCACTTGAATACAAACGTTCCTGGTTAGTCTTCTAACATAACGGGTGTCTGTGGGTCCTTCTGTGTGTTTTTCAGAGGAAGGTTGCCTTCCCTACAGTAAACCGTCCTTCCCCTCCCCCGGCGGGCACAGCTCCTCTGGTACAGCCTCCTCCAAGGGCTCGACAGGGCCACGCAAGACCGAGGGTCCACGACAGCCACAGCAGTGGACCACCACAGAGCACGCTGAATTCCTGGGGACCAACGGACAGGGACAGTACTCGGGGGAGTTATGTACGTAACTCAAAGTTTTGATGCACTGCGAATATTATTGATTGATGTAATAATGAAGGAAAACTCCATTGCTAGAGTTTGACAGGTTTTCTGACCGTCCTCACATTTTTTCTTTCCATCTCGCCCACTTCCCACAGAGTGACCTGCCTGGGACGTGAACTGGAGAAAGCCTGGGCCGTCCTCCGAAGAATGACGCCTCGCTTGTTGGGGCAATGAACTTTGTCCTTACCTGTGTGTTCTCAGAGGGAAGGTGCGAAGCAGAGGGTACCAGTGAAGAGCAGTGTCACAGAACTGTAAATGTGATGTATAGACACAGACATACTGTACATCTCACTATGTTTTCGTCCTCAAGAAAATATTTTCCACCTCCTACCTTACTGTAATTTTCTTTTTTGTTAGAAAAAGGCAAGTTAAAAAAAAAAATCTGAAAACATCTATATGAGAACGACTAATTTTCTGAGCAACTGCCCTTGGGAAAAAAGGGAGTTTTGTTTCCTGTAAATATATTCTTTACCTTGTTGTTGCATTGCTATGCAAGCCTAATTCAGTTTGAGCTTTTTATTTCCATATACAGGTACAGTTGGTTTTATCTGGTTATTTGTATTATATGTGAATTGAGTGGCTGTTGTGCCATAAAATAATTGTTTTATAATCCATTGTTTGTTAATAGTTACCATTAATTATTATCATTATTATTATTAATTATTGTTTTTGCACTGCAATTTTGGTGATAAGCACAAAAACATAGCTCCTGCTGACATGAAGAACCGGAAGAATATGTGAAGAGGAGTTTCTGTACTGTAAAGTAGAGAGAAGAAAATATATACTAATGTACAGAGAGATATTAAAGAGTAAGGCTTTGCTCATGGACAGCAACAAATAAGACGCCCATTTCTGTAGGTGAGACTAATTGGGTGGCAGACTTGAGGTTCCTGAGGGTCTTCTTAGGAAAGGGAAGATATGAGGCTGGAAAATAAAAATTGCGCACAGAAGGTACTGTATTGGGTGAACAAGTTGATTATTTAATTCCTACGAACTTTCCTAAAAAGAAGTTTGATATCAGAAACATACAGCCCTCAAAGTTTTGGGACTGACTGAAGGCGTTGTCTTGTTTTCAGAAACAAGGGAGCGTAGTCATTATTTTTGTACGGTCTCAAAGCATTTTACGTTTTATTTCTTCCTTTGTTTTTTTTTTGTTTTTTTTTACTGCCTAAACAATATTACTACACTGAGTTTGCGCTCCTCAATATAACTGCAGCCTATTAACAGTGAAACAGAAAAGGGGGAATAGCCAGAGTGAAATCTCTCCACATAGCTCAGTGATAGCACTTACAGTAACTACATTAGGGAAGTTAGGATTCTTCAAATAGCCTTAGTAAGAAAGCGTGATGCTCACTGTGCACCAGGCACAGCAACTGTTTGATTTGACAGTAGAGATGATACACTCAATTCTACCTACAATATTATCAGTGGAGCAACATTATTGGTTTACAGTGATTTCATTATAACATTTTTGTCTTTTGTTTCCATCCATTTTTAATATTGTTGGCTTACTTTAGAGCACTTACTGTTTTTTTTTTTGTTTGTTTTTGTTTGGAATACTATCCATGGTACAGTACCATCCAAGGAAACAACACAATGACCTGCTCAGTCCAGTTGAATTGCTGTATATTAGCTGATATGTTGGTGCCTCAGTTGCCGGTACACTATGTTTAGCACAGTGTTGGTTCAGTAACTTTCAGTCCTGTTGGAGAAGAAACGACAGTGTCTGTTCAGTCTGCGGTGTGACTTTGAGCCGCTGTTTGATCGCAAACAGGTGAAGCGATAATGGAGAAAAGCCTTGTTTAATTAACTAGCAGGTCCCACTGCCTCCGTCTCTACAGCCACAGTCTGAAGCAGACCACTTTCTATCTGCCTGACCACAACACACACACACACACACACACACTTGCCACCTGCTCAACTTCTCAGCCTCTGATTTTCAATTTGTATCTTTTCAAACAATCTTTTCTTATCCTTTTTTTTGTTTTGTTTTTGTTTTTTAAATGAAAGCTTGTTTCTTTGTATGCCTTTTATGGACTCCAAAACGCTGCTTACAACAATGTTTTCGATATTAATGTTCAGGATTTTTCTGGTTCAATGACTGTTTGTTTTTGTCTTTTTTTGTACTGCTAATGTTGATAAAGGGGGGGTGGAAACTAAAGGCCGTCAGATGCTGTTGTACTGTTGTCTTTATGCCATCGTCATTTCATATCATCCACCCAGTGGCCAGTGTTCTGGAAATGAGGTGCAAAGAGTATCTCAGGTTATTTTACATTCTGGTGGTGTTCATGTGTGTGTATATATGTGTATATATCCATATGCATCTCCACTTGATTATGCCATTCCATTTTCATCGCTGAAAAATATCCCTTTCATGTCCGATACTGTTGTCCCCTCTTTTCTTTTCGGCTGTGGATTTTGATTCCAAGTATAATGTGCTGGTTCATTCACCTTAAGACAAGATGTCAGTAAAAGAACATACCAAATTAATATTGATATTTCTAATGTCTAATGCGTTTTAGTGTCTCTTTAATACTCATTGTTTTCTTTTAAATCACAGTGTTGTTGTTTTGTATTTATTAAAATGATAATAAAAGTATATTGTGAAATATGCATAAAGATTTGTGGAATATAAAATGTCTTTTTTTGTTCCTTGTAAAGTTTGCTGTCAGAGCAGAGAAGCTCTGCCATAAGGAGTTGATACAGCTCTCTACGCTCACGGCACGGTGAAATGCCAGGTCAGTAGTCCTCCAAAATTCTGAGTCACTCTTTGTCCTGCATGTTCACCACATGGCTCCTCTCATGTCAAAACTAAAGAAAGAGAAAACCTTTTTGAACACAAGGAGCAGAAACGCTCACTATTTGCCTGTCAAGAGACAATAGAAAAAAAAATTCTTTTTGGAAGGATGAAAGTACTTTGGCTTTCCATCTCTTTTGTTCATTTTCTCAATATTGTTGGTTCTTTGTAGCCTATCTGTGTGTTGCCTTTTTGCTATAAAAGGATTAAAAATGACAAAAAGAGAAAGTTGTTGGGTGAAGTCTTTCTGTACAGTGCGGGGCAAAGTGACGCCCTGCTCCAATGCCATTTCTACAGTACATTCTGCCTTTTTCTTTCTGTAAACAACCTTCTGTATTCACTTGCATGTCCTTGTCCAAGAAGAGAGTGGATCAAGAAAATAAGCTTTTACAGTCTCATTCCCATGTCCTGTAAGATAAATCCATGTTCTTTTCTTTCCTTGTACCTGGATCACTATCAAATAAAATATTTTTGAAAAATGGAAATGCCTTAAATTCTGGTGTTTTCCCCACACTGCTGCTAATTTGTTTATTTCGTCCAAATAATCTAATGTAATCTACACACTGATTGATATCTTCTGCTGTAAATCTTTTTGCAGATTCCATTTTCAAGTTTGCCTTATATGATTGGTAGTTTATTATAAACCAAATGAGAACAGTTGGTTTGACCACTACATAAAAAACAATCAGCAGAAAGCTTGAGGACAGGCTCATATGCCCACAGCCTGCCGTGTATACAATAGGCTCAAAGGCTTTTTGAGCTGTCAACACTGTCTTAAAGTGGCGGCACAGTGGGTGACTTGCTAACTCCTTCCCCAAAACACAGAACAATGCGTGCCTGAGTTTGATCTTAGTTGCTATTTATAAAGTTCCCCTCAGACAACTGTAAAGACCAGCAAAACCAAAATTAATGTTTCCTTAACCTATAGCTGTCCTCCAAAACGTTATTCATGCTGCAGACAGGTTTATTCTCAGACCAGTGACTAAGGAAGGCTCCCGCCAGATAAACGTTTGGTTCATAGTTTGCCAAAAGCAAATGTCTTCCATGTTTATGATTGTGCTCCAAACAGGTTGCTTAATCAAGCTAACTGCTAGCACATCTGTTTGTCTTTGACACTGACCTTCTAAGTAAATTTATTATATTAATACCACATGCACTGTTTCCACCATAAAACAAGTTTGATAGGAGAAGTAAAAAATAGAACCGCTAATTAAACAACAAAGAAAATGAACATATGCTTAGAGACCAAGACTTGCAATGTGCAACCTGGCTGAAAGACGCACATCATAACATACATTTTATCTGGAAGGCGGCCATAATGACATCCCAGCAAACATTTTGACACGGAATTGATGTTTATGATTTCCTCCACCAAAGCTAAAAATGCACTCAAATATAGTGCCAAAATGAATGTTGATACATCATAGCGTGTCGTCTTAACATGCTATCTTACACATTCCCACAACGTCACGAATACAACCATAGAATTTAAATGTGTGCTGTGTTCATGGATCACTGCCTAAATTGCTAGATAATGGCGGGTTATTCTACATCCTATAATTTCAATATACCGAGCCAGGCCAACTACGAGACCTCAGGCTAAACTATAGAGGTTTAAAATAGGTGCAAATGTCCCAACGTACATTCAGATTGTATCTCACCTGCCTTTCCTCAGTGCACTCCCAACACAGTTTAGAAATTCATTTTATGATCGAGCAACAGCAAACATAAACAATAAAAAAAATGAAAAAAATGATTAAATGTTGCATTAAGTGCAACATTTAATAAGTTAATGGTTACAAAAACATAACCAAATACTGAAAACAAAGTGCATCAGGTCATCTGCAAAAGAATAGGACAAAAATGATCACCACACAGAATGTTCAAGCCACAGGATATAATTCCTGAGGTCCTGAGGTAAAAATGGCAATTACAGTAATATATTAATACTAATGCTGTCCAGAGAGGAGAAACTGGGGACGCCAGCCATGGACAAACACTAAATCCTGGGACTGTTCTTGGAAAAGAGGGATGTGGTGACACCTGATAGGGAAGCCAAAAAAGTGGTTTGGCTACACCTTGAGTGACTGTTTTGAAAGACATACATGTAAATCTGTGGTTTTGTTTGGCTGTTAGAGTTAGATTTGCTTGGCAGGAGTTTTAATAAACTCATCCAGAGGAAAACAGGTGTGAAGAAGCAGCTTAGTCTAAGAGTTAGAGCAACCTGTTTTGAAGACGGAGAGAAGAGACATAGTATTGAATGTATCATGGGTCTGTGTGTCTGTCCACAGCTAATCTCAGAAACTAGTGAACCTATCAGCCTAAATTTTTTGTGCAGTTATGACTGTATGATGAAAAACGTCTTGTGGTTTCAATAATTAATTGAGGCCATTGATGACAGAAAGCTTTCTGATTGTCTGTTCAGCCAAAGCAAATCAGGGCATGAGAAGAGAAATCAAAATTGGGTGGTGTTGTGCTAACTAGCTAGCAAGCTAGCTAAGAGAGAGGAGTTTGTGCTAAACAAAGCTTCTACAAGCAAAAGACCTCCAGGCTGTCAATGCCAGAGCCAGCTACAACTTATTGTCAGACATATTTTCAATTCATGCAATGAAACCATTGAACGGTAAACAGATTCAGAGTGGTGAGAAAATGAATGGCTATGCTAGATTGTTTCTATAACTTTACATAATTACAAGGCTTCTGTTAAAGTTATTTCCTCTCACACAGTTGCAGAATGTGTGTGCATGTTGTCTGTCAGCTGTATCTGTGCAGTATGTTCTTGTAAGAAAAGCCCAACAGGGCAAAAACATGTGGAACTGATGCTGATGTCATCACAGGTGAATGTCATAGTTCCTAATTGGCTGAGCAGGTTTATGGGTCACCTGACTAACATGCAGGATTCTACTCCTGGTCTTATCTTTTTTAATTACTCTGTGTAGCCTATAAAATTAAATCTTTATGTCAGAGTTTTTTGATCTAATTATGTTTTCATCAAGATGCCTCCTTTTGCCCCAGTGCTGCTTTTTTTGTTAAACGAATAAATTAGTGAACCAGGACAGGTAGCATAGTATGTCAAAAATTACTTTTACATTAGGTACTTTAAGCCACAAAATGGCTGTCTTAGAGTCAGTTTTTGGGAAATTTTTGGTACTTTTGCTTGTATTGTTATTACTCAAATACCATAGTGCTGTACTGTAAATAGCTCAGACATTGTACGAGTCACTGAACAGTGAACACTGCTGTGTCTTTTTAGTTAAACCAGCTAGAAGTGTTTGTCTGCGACAACAGGAGGCAGTGTGAGGGTAAGAGGGGGCAATTTTTCATGAAAACAAGAACAAGCCGCAAAATTATTCGATTTTCATAAACCACATGAATGTTTTTTAAAGGACAAACAAAGACGAACAATAATTCTTAGCATGTTGAATAGTGATTGGCACCCCGTTGGTTTACAGAAATGGTTTAACTTACTGTTCAACACAACCAATTAGGAAAGAGGATGGGAACAATGTGGCAGTTTAACATGTTTTGTTTTTTTTACCTGTTTTTAAGCATCAGATTCACATTTTTGACCTTTTTGGCCTTCCATAGTTTTGGACCACTTTTGGGGGTCTGCATGAGGCGTCACAGTGTGATCTGACCAGCCGTCTCAGTCGGCCCTCGATCTTTGACATCCCGGCCCTGAGGCAGTTTAAATACCCTTTGAGCTGTTCATTGCATGCTCATGCACTTTTATGTGTGCTGGAAACATTTTCCTCTTGATATTGGAGACCTGTTTATCCCTGCTGTGCTGAATGAGCACCACTATTTTGATTTGTGGCCCAAAACAACAGTGTGTGCCTCTAAGTTCAGTTTCTGTGCTTCTTTACACTGGACAGATATAAAGATTGGTCAATTTGCCTGTGGCTTACAAATATATCCTCTCTGATATCTTGATAGTGTTTCATTACCTCAGCAATAAGATGTAGTTATTTTATGGTGTGTGATTTCGTGTTGCTCTGGCTGGTTCTATGCTTGTGTGTGTGTGTGTGTGTTGATGGCTGTATATGTGCACTGGGTGTGTGTATGTGTGTGTGTGAATAAAAAGTTCCTGACTCAGCTGTGCTTTTTATGTCAAACCAATCCCCAACTTGATCCTTCTAGAGGGCCAGCTTCAAACACAAATCCAAATCTCTTAAATCACTGAGACAGGCAGCTTGCTTTCAACCTCCCTTACACACAAAAACAGCTTGGGAAAGAAATGTTGCAAAACTATATTTATGAAACAAAACAGGAACAACTGTATCGCCTTGATGTAAGAGATGTAAATTGCTGCTGTGCTGCTGCGAGGCCACCACTGAAACCTCGTTTCCCCAGTAGGACTTATCCAACGTCCCGGAGGAAAGTTGCTTTAGCACCTTTCATTTCAGACTGTTCATAATATGTAAACATCAGCGTTTTCTTTTTACATCTCAAGTTTTATATTTTACATTGACAAATGAGAAATGTCATTGTTGAGGCATGTGAAACTGGATATGTGAGATTACCCTGCAAGGCACTGAGCTGGTGTCGTTTTTCTGCTCCTTGTTTGATCAGAATTTCAAAGCAGGTCCCCCTTTTTATTTTACATATATAAACCTGAGAATCTGTCAGGATTATAGAATAATGACACATGTAAAGCAAACCAATTAAGGAGTGGCTTAACTTGCTCGCTCTGTTTAACTTAACTCAGTCTCTGTTCCTCATAAAATAAGCAACCACAATTATACATGAGGATTTTCTCTCTATTCTCTCCTTTTTCTTGCTCTTTCTCACCCCAGCTCTCCTCTCTCTCCATCCCTTTTGACTCACCTGCCTCCAACTGAACCGTGCATGAGCAGAAACCAGCCAGAGGTGGATGTTTTGTGGCGCCCCGGCCCACGTGATCGGGCTCTTCACGGTGATATAAGACACATTTTTTATGGAATTTGTCGGGAATTCTTTGCATTCATGTTCATGGCAAAGGTTCACCAATTCATCCTGACCCTTTAAACAAACCCGTCAGCGCCGACTAGGCAGGAGCTGCTCCCATTTCACACCTCTGCCTCTGCTCGTGCCTGGGGGGGGGCAGGACGAGTAATGACTGCTCCGCTCTTTGCCAACAAAGCAACTTTTCCCCTCCGCCTCCATCTTTTATTTCCAACTGTTTGCCAGGGCGCGCGCCGCTCCGCTTCCCTCATTTCTCACCTCCCTCACCAAAGCACGCGGTTTACAGTGATGCGTCTTTGTCTCTGCACACCCCCAGAAGCCCAGTGCATGTGTACAGTGTATTTATATAGCTGTGTAATTGTTGCATCAGACGCCGGCGAAGACGGTCTGTGGAGAGAGCAGAGAGTGGTTCGCCAGGCAGAAGGAAATAAGCTTTGCTCAGCAAATGCATGCTGCAGTAAGATACAGTTATCAGTGTGTGTGTGTGAGCGAGAGAGAGAGAGAGAGATACAGTGAGTGTGGGTCTGTGTATGGCAGGTGTGTTTGAGTGTGTGGGCGTGTTGATATCTGTAAGTATACCTGTTTATGTGTCTGTGCAGCAAAAAGGGAGCAACTGTGTGTATTTGGGTGCGTGTGTGTGTGTGTGTGTGTTGATCAAAGGAAGCATCTACTGCTGGTGCTGGGGGATTTTTTCCTCTCGCTTTTCTCCTCCCCTTTGTCTCTGGACTGGTGACAATGAGCGGAGGTGAGAGGGCAGCAGTACCAATGCAACACCATTCATCACACATGTCAACCAGCTAGACCAGCTGCTGGGGACAAGTGGTGAAAATTAGCATTTCATCTCTCTCTCTCTCTCTCTCTCTCTCTCTCTCTGTCTGTCTCAGCCTCTATCTCTCTATGTATTACCTTCATAGCCCACGTTTGATAAATGACTGCAGAAGCCACACAATTTTCCACCTGTTTGGGATGAAAACATGACGTTATTGACCGGGCTAGCGCGGCATCATCCGTACACTTTCCATATTATTGAGCTCGGTGTCGAACAGCAGACTTATTGGTTCCATGAAATACTGCTGAGCCGGGAGGATCAACAGTCCTTAATGACATGGTGGGAATGGTAATGACCATGTTATTGGTTAATGTGAAGAGTTAATACATTCACCATGTGCTGCCAGGGCCGGCGTGGCCAAACCAAAACCAGCTCCCTGTGCACTCTGCAAATGAATTACCACATTTCACTTGAGCAGAAATGAAAGATGCTGCTGCTACAGTGGAAAGAAGCCGCTTTCTATCAATATATTTCGTTTTCTTACCCCTTTGTTACTATAAAAAAACATCCAATTATCTTAAAGAATGGTTAAAGCCCAACCGATTCCTTCTCTTACTACAAATCAGCGACTGAAATGTCACCTTCTTGTGACCTTTAACGTACAGCGCCGCCCGAGGGCTAGTTAGTGTTAATTTTGAAAGTGTGAGATGCATCATTACCCAACGATCTGTCGAAATTCAGCCGCCGAACCAGCTATGGTGGTGATACTGTTAATGAATGAACAAATGAGAAAAGCAAATCATTTTATTCCTTCGATTTCAGAGAGAGAGAGAGAGAGAGAGAGAGAGAGAGAGAGAGAGAGAGATGCTCACACAAGTTATGGGTTGACTTTTCCTGAGTTCCCATTGTTACCTGATGAAGATCTAACCACCAAAATGTGATAATAAAAGTTATAGGTTGAAATAATTATATATCTCTTATATATAATAATTATAATAATACAAGAGAGGGCAAAAAATAAAATAAGAGGGCAGTCTGCATGATTGTCTTTCTCTTTAAGCCATTTGGACTATTTCTCCTA
>OMLF01021287.1:67425-87757 GCA_900302615.1 Holocentrus rufus | reverse complement strand
AACCTCCTCCTCTTCTCCTCCTCCTCCTCCTCCTCCTCCTCTTCCAAGGTGCTGCTGCTTACAGCATTCTCAGAGCAGCCGGTTTGGATGAGAGATGCCCATTAACATGCAAGACAAACTGAACACAACGAAATCCTGAGGGGAAATGTGCCGAACCGTCCCCGGACACGGAGGAGATACGCAACACGGCGGAGATAAGGTGACACGCTGGCCGATATGCGGGCGAATGACAAGCTGTGGTCCCTCACGATTTACAATTATAGTTTGTAGCAGGGATGAGTGTGCGTGGTCGCCCCCTTCGGTACTACGCTATAGTCCCTCTTAATATCTGCCAGCTTGTCTATTTCAACTCCTTTTCTTCCCTGACGGAAAATATCAGCGATTACGACTCCTATAATATTCCTATAGGCATTTAAACTGCCATTTTCAGTATTTTAGGATAGTGTCCCTATAAAATATATATATACTATTCATGTAATAATCCTGTTTTATAGAATCAAACTGATTTTATTTATTTATTTATTTATGTATTGAAGTTCAGATTTGGATTTCCCCATAAATTAAATGCTATACCCCCACCAGCACCTCACTGAAAAAAAAAAAGAATATGCAATATTATTTCATTACTATTGCCACATTTGCTAAGCAGTGATCTTTAATCTTCACAAAACTTGACTGACTTGTTTGTGGGGCCTTGATGAATATTTTAAAGGGAATAGCAGCTAGTAGCATAAGATTAACTTTGATGTTTCTTTTAGCAGTACAAAATGAACAGTGTGTTAGGATTTGACCATCATCAGGTTTCCTTAATTCTTAATGGGCAGCCAAAATGTACCAACATACATGTAAATATTTCATTCATTTGACAATATCCCCAAAAGCTTGCGTCGACCTCCGCTGAAACCTCTGACACTGGGAGTTTTGTAGGTTAGCGAGGAGAAAGACCATCTGTCTTGTTCCCTGTGACAACACTTTTGTCCGTCCAGGTTCTGATCCTAAATCCACCGCCATACACTTATCTGCAATTCCTAGGTTCTTCTTGGGGTTAAAAAGGCTGGTCAAGAGTTCCTGGCCCTGGAAGTGTGTTTGGTCACCCAGAGAACAAGAGAGGGGCCGTGGAGAGGTATGTGTGGCCTTTAATTCACTGCATTGTCCCCCAAGAGCTAATCTTGGCCAGGCTCAGAGTCTTACTGCTCGCGGACTGGTGAATAGATGAGTGAAAAGTTAAATATGCTTTCAAATGTAAAACTGAAGACTGGCCGGGCATTGTGGCCGTGTCACTGCTGGAGAGTGAGATTTGCCGTTGACAGAGGCAACAGGAGGAAAGGAGCCAATTTTATTCCGAGAGGCTGCATTTAAGGCTCATACAAGGCTGCAGGTGGCAGACCGTACAGTTCACTGGTTTCCTTGTAGCCACATATGAAAAATATAATGGTATTTTAATTGAACAGTGGTAGGCCATACTCAACCCTCAATTTGAACTGAATCCATGCACATGCATCGACAAAAGCTACATATTAAAAGCAGGGCTCAGCCATGTGATCTGCATGCCAGTGGTATTGTTGTCATCCATCTTGCCAAGAACTGCAACTTCCATTTAATCACTCTTGGCTAATCAAAAACCATCATGTCCTCTGCTTAAGAGCATGGAGAACACTCTTGCTAATTATCAAGCTAATTAAAAAAAAAGTATCATTTAGAAGTACCATTAAGATGAAATAAGATAAGGTAAGATGTTAAATTGATGATCTCCATGGTGAAACTGGAGCATTGCAGCAGTGAAAAAATAATAATAGGATACAGAAAAGAACACTGAATACACATAAGGGTCATATATACAAACACTTAACACTACCAATATAAGATGTTAATGAAAGAAGAGGGTGTGCAAAATAGGAGCAATAGAGGCAGTACAAACTATAAGGCGCGCAGAGAGTGCAAACCTCTGCCAAAGGAATTATCCAGCTTTTTTCTTTTTGTACAACTAAACCCGTCTTTTCGAGTTAAATTGATTCCTTGACCCTGCAAACATACCCTCAGGATTTGGAACCTCTTTCTCCATCAGAAAACCTAAAATCTAAAAACCAAAATCTGATCAATTGTTTCTTGGCCCGAAGTCTATCTGTTAACCAAATTTCATGGAAATCTGAACATGAGTTTTTTTTTAAGATATCCTGCTGACAGACAGGCACAAGAGAAACAGAGTTGAAAACACAACGTCCCATTGAGACAGAAACAATGAAAAATGTGTACAATAGAATAATGTGCCAAGAGTAGGAAGTATGTGGATTTAGAAATAGCATAAAAATGATCAGTATGAGAGTAAAAGGAACTATAGATCTTTGTAAATACATTCAATACACACCTATGGAGTTGAGAAGATGCACAAAACGTGCAGACATGGGTAGGTGCATTTCTAGCTGTTCACCTTATCAAAACTCCAGATATATACAGTATATAGCTTCAGAAAAGTGTTACATATGCATGGCACATGCATATGGATGGCAGCAGTGAAAAAAAAAACACTGCATGAACTTTCATTTTACCTGTGTGACACACAGTAAACTGTCTCTACAGTGCACTGGATAAAAGCGTAATCAAATATCAGACCAATTACACAGCACAATGATGTTACCAGTATGATTCAGTCTGTATTGACTATATAAATTGTAAGTCAATTATATAGAAAGGATTTGAAGACCAGCATCAGCATTGTTGTTTTTAATCAATAGCTTACAGTAGATTTAAGTCTGCTTCTGAATAATTTACTCAGTTGCTCTCTTCTTGTAATATCCAGTGGTTAAAAAAATTGTTTGGTTTTGAAGCAAGGCGTAGTGCTGTGACTTAAATTATATGCCCCATAAAACTCCTAATTAGGGGATGCTTGGTTATGTTATCCTCTCTGTCTTCTTATTTCCTCTCACTTTCCTCTCTCTCCATGAACTTATCCAAGTTAATCACTAGAAAACACAAGCAGTATAATGTACGTGGCTGTGACTTTCACCATTCCTGATACTCGGTAATGGTGTAAAGCATGTGTGACATTTTGTTATATAGCATTCTCCACACCTAAATGTGTTTGGGGAGATGAGTGCTGCAGATAGATCATTTATAGTACTTAAAGCTGCACTCTGCAAGATTTTTTATTTAGAATTCACCTATTGCATCAGACTAAATTACAAAGTGAGGCTGGAACAGGTCAGAACATCCCATCCACAGTAATTGAGGCAGCGTAAATTTACGCTGTTTGCCCAAATTTAATTCTGGTTTTGGTAATATACACCTCTCCCCCAACAGGAGGTGACAAATCAAAACTTTATGGCAAAATGCAAACTGCCACCTAAACAGCAGCGAACAGCATTTTATCCAGAGATGGCTGGATTCAACAACGTTAAACCTTCTGCCTTCTTAGCTGCATATTAAGTTGGTTGGTAAACAAAAGCGTGCTGTGTGTAGTTTCCTGACATTGCATTAGATGGTTTCAGAGTATTTCCAAGACTTACCTCACACTGCCATTTAGAGCCACCAACTTGCAATGGTGCCTTTTACAGCTTTAATCTCACACCCAAAACTTGAAGCACTACATGCAGTGCATTGACATTCCCTTTAGTAATCTGGTTGTTTCTCACACAGGGGCAGTTATCCAATTTCAGAGCCGCCATGTCAACGAGAAATCTAGTTTCCATAATCTGGTTATGGGATTAAGAGGAACCCAGTTAGCACAGCTAGATTTCTGTTGGAGAAACCAGATTACTGGGCTGTGTAAACCCTTCCTTGGATTTCCAGTTGGCTTTTTACGTGTGCGCATGTGCGGGGAAAGAGAGCAGATAAAGAAACTGATACAGTGAACACAATAAACACACACTGTACAACACTTGGGAGAATAAAAGCTTGTATGTCCGACACGGTCATTGAAGATTGCTTAATAATTTTATGTCAACATGACCACTGATGAAAATATAAGGAAACCAAAAAAAAAACACACATCTGCTGCAGCCTGGTTCACTTATTAGTCCAGCTTCAGAGTGGCAGAGAAGCGATTGCTGCCACTCACCGAGGTGTCCGAACAATTTCCATCCAGAGCACAGCAACAAAGCTCAGAGAAGATGCCACCGCAAGAGGCCAGGTCCATGTAGCTGCAGCACAGCGGTCTGCAGCAGCAACAGTCCAGAGAACATTGGGGGTCCTGGGAGAAACCTGACTACTGACCTACTGAGAGCAATTTGTTTTTTTGTGTGTGTGTGTGCATGTAAACGTGGTCATATATGTGGAGAGATGGTTCTGCCACAGTGGCAATTCGTTTTTTTTGCTTCTTGAACAGAAGCCCAAATCGTTTAAAATTTACACAGTCTTTTCTTGGTGTGTCAGCATCACCATCCAGTGTGTCAATGTCAAAACTGTGATAGCTGCTTTAGTGTTTGTGAGCAGGAATGCTAATTACAGTACAAGGCTAGCAATTACCACAGTGTGCTGTTACTGTTACCGACAGACAATCACAAAAATTTCTAAATGAACAAGTTATATTTTAGACAACAAAACACACAAATATGGTGTTTCAGATGACATTGTTGTGATGACATATGACTTCTTTGTCACAATGTGTCAACACCTCTGTGTTCAATGTCTGGGTGTGCACATACTGACATATGCTACTGAATGTGTGCATGCGGAAAAGTAACGCATGCATGCAGATGGGCAGAAAATGATGCCTCCTATTTGAAAAGAGGCCCAGTGTTTGTGTTTTGAGTTACTGAGCACAGTGACAGGTATTGTATTTGAGTGATTGTTTAAAAAAAAAAAAAAAAATCACAAAATAATACTGTGAGAATAAAACAGGGTATTCCCAGCAGACGCTCATTTTGGCTTTGGAATTGAAACCAAAAAAAATATTCTTGTTTATTTTGATTTGAGTTCACAGTTTTGTTTTAGTTAAATATAACAGCCCCAGTTCCCCCTAAGAGGTGAGTCACAACACTTCTTAGCAATTTTTATTTTTTTGTAGCCATGTAAAAAAAATATCAACATCAACCGTTATGAGTGTGTGATTATCTGTGTGGTATTTCAAGTTATTATAAGCAAGTTGAACTTTTCTACATCTTGAAGAATAACGACCAATTCCACATGAGATGTTTTAAAATGTACGATTGCAAAATGCAAAGTGGTTAGGTTTTGTATGCACAACAGCAATGTGATGTATTGACAGGCTGATTAAAGTACAGATAAAGTACCATTTCTGTATGAAGAACAATCTCATTTGCTCTAAAACACCTTTTCACCTCATTGGTCTTGATTTAAGAGCGCTTTTGGAGCTAAAATGTTTGGGAAATTACTATCAGAGAAACTTCAGGCAGGGGTGAACCACCCATTACTCTTTGGCTTTATTCCTAAATTGGCCACTTAAGAGCAACTCAGCCTTAGCAGAGTTTTAAATGCAGTCCCTGTTTGTTAGGACTTGCATTTGATTTACCCCAGTTGCCTTAGTGATTGCCACTTACACCGTTAATGAAGAAAATCATTTTTTAGAACCTTGTCTTTTCCACTTTTTGATATTCACCCAAGATCCTTGTGTTGACAGCAAATGAAAATAACTTCAATTTGTTTGTTTATTTGCTTTCAATTTTAGGGAGTTTTGAGGATTTTCTTCTCCAATTACCGAGCCAAAACCTGCCTTCCATCACAACTTTCTTGGACGGGGAACTTTCGGCGCAGTTCTCCGGCTTGTCAATTCGAAGCTATTCCCCCTCAAACTGTAATAGGATCAAGGCTCCGAGCTGCTTCCACATGATTGATGAAAGATTAAAAGGACTGTTGAGATTGAAGGCACATTTAGCTCCCTGCTGAGGTCCAATTTCTAGTCCTTGTGCTGGCAGTGGGGCTGCCACCATGCAGATGAGAAGATCACTGCAGAGCATGACGATAATGTAAAACGGATGTGAGCAAGTCTCGCAGACATGGCGACGGGGACAAGCAGGCAATCATTTCTAATCGGAGTATTCTCTTTCCTCAGGAGAACCGGTGTCAGGGGCGGCCGTGGAGGTGAGGGAAAAATACGACTTTGAAAAGGGAAGGAAAAGTGTGATGAGAAAAAAAAAAAAAAAAAAGACTTGAGCTATCAAACAGTTGTGAATTTATGCGATAATAGTGTTGGTTTCTGCTGCTAGTGACCATGCATCCTACTTGTATAGCCCCATGGGGAAGGCATTGGCGGTTGCCTTGATTGAAGACAAATGGCCTTACACAAACCCAATTATCAACTTTTCCTTCTGGCGGCTGTTAACAATCAAGTGCATTTCCTCGTCCCTTCACTCTGTCCTTCATGCATAAGTACATTCACTGTGTTGTATTCTGTGTACTCCAGAAAAACTTGGAATATTCGCCAGTTTTAACTGTCCGAGCATCTTAATGAGATTATCTCTGACTGTGATATGGAAAACCTTGTCAATATTAAAATCAAGATTAAGTGCCTCCTCAATCACAGGTGCTACGCATGAGGCACAATCCCCCCCGCGTCTCATCATCTGTCCTTTTTTCTTTTCCTTTCTCTACTGAAGGCAAAGGTTGCTTAACCGGAATGTAATCTCCCTCTGACATGCAAACTAGATACTGTCAAGCATCAGTTATGTTCTCCTGCAGGGCATCTCAGCCTTGTTGAATGTGTAGGAGCATTGTAATTAGAGGTCACACTGTTGAATAAAGAACCATTAGCAGAATGAAATGAGATGATGAGTTATTATTTTACAGAGGATGATGCTCTCCGTTGTGTAATTATCCGGGGTAACACAACTTTTAGTGCGCACCGCAGTGCAAAAAAACATCCCCATCGTAACATTTATTCTCATATTC
The DNA here is from genome assembly GCA_900302615.1 of Holocentrus rufus. NCBI lineage: Eukaryota > Metazoa > Chordata > Actinopteri > Holocentriformes > Holocentridae > Holocentrus > Holocentrus rufus. Next base: position 80,914 of record OMLF01021287.1, on the reverse strand, counting down.
AGTCTTTAAAAAAAACATCTGCCAGTGGGATGATATAATCCCAGTTGTTTCCAATGCTGCTTCTCTTAAATCAAGTGTCAAGTTCTTGATGCTCACAAGCTAATCTGTTTTTGTCTGCCGTGTTTTAACATACTTGTTCCCAGAAAATTTCCTGAAACAAGTGAAACTGCATTGGAAACAAATAGGATTATCTCATCCCACTGGCAGATTGTTTTTTACTTGTTTTTAGAAAAAAAACAAGATTTTAACACTGAATATGAGACTAAATAACTTGTAAAGTTGCATATTTTTTGCTGTGTAGCAGCTATTCTTTTTCCTTTGCCAACGCAGTTTCTGACAAACATTTTATAGAACCAGTTTAAGAATGCATGTACTGCATTTGCTCGGCTTCATAAAGCTGCAGTGTCTTGCACTGTGGGCCGTTGTGGTCATGCACTATCGTGATTAACGTTACGGTTGAGGCACCCGCTACCTTATTCTTATGAAAACAAAACAGCCGGGGTGCATTTTGCCCTTGAAACTCCGTCATCCCTGTGACCTGAGCCATTACTCTGCAGAGGCATATGATTAGTGGAGACCAGCAGAGATAACGACTGCAAGTCTGTCAAAATCAAGTTGCAACTCAACCCCCTGTCTGTGTTGTCTTAATGCGAGCTGATGTGTGGTGTCAGGGTCCAGGGTCAAATCACCGATTCAGCAGTGCATTGAGTCAGTGCCTGACCCAGCTCAGTGCTACTGACATTTATTAATATGTGGCCCTAAGCAGAAAATAGCTGTAACGTGTCACCAGAGACACCTTCAGAAACAAGCTATTTGAAAAGTACAGCAGCTTAGCTTATGCAGTGATGCATGTGAAAATGTTGGATGCCGTCCAGATGATATGAATTATAAACTAGGCTTAGCTTGCAGTGAATCATAAGCATTCATACAGTGGGGGATATTTGTGTGTGTCATCTTCAAGTTTAAGTTGTAGGACAACAGTAGCCCTGCTTTTCCTCCATCTCCCAATTTCCTCCTATTGCAGAAGGACGGAGCAGATCCTTGTTGAGTCATCAGCAATTGATCGAGACAATTGAAAGAGACAATCTCCAGTTTGAGTGCTGCCTCATTCAGAGGTAGAGAAAGAGCCCTTGATCAGTTCATGGTGTACGGTCTGAATATAAATGTAATCAGGATTTTTTGCTCAGACCCCACTCTGCAGACCACTCAAAGCCGTCAGCTATTATCAGACAGCGAGCAGAGTCTGTGGTCTGACCTCATCCACTGCACCATCCCAGTCTTCCCTCACAAAATGGCTGAGTTATGACTGGCACAGAGAGGAGTGGAGCTGCCGGCTTGTAAATGAGTGTGATGCATCACAGAGCGTTCATGCGTGTCACGAACCAACCATCATTACTTTTACGGGGGTTGATTTGAGCCGTGGCCTAAGACAAGGGTTACGACGCCTCAGACTGTGGACACAGTATGTGCTTTAAGTCAGGACGCTTTTATTCTGCAAACATAATAGTGTGTCTGTAAGCAGAGAAGCCAAGAGTCACCGTGTATCTCATAAAATGTGCTGCAACAATTTTTTTTTCTTTAGATGTTTACAATAATCAGTGCCAGCATTCATTCACTGAAGCCATTTATGTAAACATTGCTTTATGCCTAAATGACAGCAAAGAGAAGATCATTTTATGTCAGTTTCAATATGCTATAATGTTCCAGTTTAAATGCCCTTATAATATTGCACATTTTTAAATAACCACGCATTTAATTAATATTTAAATAGATGTCTTTGAGCTCAGTGGAAAGAATTTCCTAGTCTTCCATATGAGCCTACTTACACAGCTTTTATCTAAACAAACCAACGATTAGCGATTAATCCACTTTTACAGTTTTCACCTAGACTTCAGTCTCCTAAGATTTCAGGTGCAAACTCCAATTCCCTTTGATTCCCAGACATAAAGATATCAGTCAAACTATAATAAAACCATGTACCAACAGATTGCAGAGTTTATTGAATGCCTTTAAGACTTTATAGCTGATTTTATTGACCATTTCTTTTACTTTTCTCAAGAAGCAATTGTCGCCCGCTGTTGTGTCTAATAATAGTAAAAGCTCCACTGTGCACCATGCAAGGACGGCAAGAGGTAGCTGTTTGAAAATTCAGTATCCAGAATGATATCATGTAACTAGATGTCAGGAAACTGCACACAACATGTGTATGTTTACTGACCCGACCAATCTGTTGTGCTTTATACCGAGCACATTCACCCGATTGGCAAATCGGGTGAATGTGCTGGGTCACTTGGAATACTGAGACACTTTTCTGTGTTGCAGCCCCACTTTGCATTTTGCCAAATAAAATGTGTGTATTTTTACATAATAATGTTGTCCACAGCTTTAACACTCTGAAGGTGACCACACATTGGCATTGACAACGCACAGCAATTTCAATGTGCACAGCGCACATCGGTGGTGTCGAGACGTGCCGTCAAGTTGACACTCAGTGACACCACTGTCTTATTTCGTGAGCGTTAAATCTTTTATACAAGCAATAATGGATTGTGACTTACCATATTCAAAAGTCCCAGGATAATTACAACAATTGAGTTAACACGCGTCAGCAGCCACGTCCTATTTGAGCTGGGTGCGTCATGTGATGCGTATCACCTGATGCATCACGTCACGTCACTTGCAGTCTGGTCAGCTTTAGGCCCCTGTTTAATAGATCATTTTAGAGTGTGCAAAAACAATGACACCTGATTGGTCAAGAAGGTTGTCTTTCACCAGTGATGCATCTTAATACTGACTTTGAAAACATTTTATTGCCCTCTAATGGCTGTAGAAATTTGGGCCCTAGTAATTATTTAAGTACTATCCTAGAACATATTATCTTGCTGTTGCTTTTTCTGTTACATAATCTCACATCATTTTGAGTCGAATACTTACCCCCACGTACTGACACAGATTTTAACTGTCGCAAGTATGGGAAAGGGGTGAAACTATTGTTTGGTGCATCATGTATACCAAAGCTTGTCCCTTTGTGTTCAAAGCTAGCAACCAGTGGAGTAATTAGGCTCCTTTATATATGTGCTTAGCTGAGAGGCTCTTTACTGCACTTAAGACAGAGTGCCTTGCAAAGTGTTTGGAAGGGATCATCCAGATTTATGTACGGAGACGTTATCAGACAATGTCACCAAAACAAACTCAGATCTCACAAGTCTAGATCTCAAAATTAGAGTGACAGCAACTGGCAGACTTGAGCTTTTTGCTGGTTTTTGAATACCGACGTCTCTGCATGAGTAACAGCCCGATTCTCTCTTTTTACATCCTGCCATACTTTCAGACTGCGAAGGGTCACTGCTAATTGTCATTCTTGTCAGTAATTTCTTAAATTACAGCCCGCAAAAAAACCATTAAAGAGCTCTGTCTTCTTTGTCAAATTTCTGAGTGACTAATTATTGTCTGAACTTGGTAAGGAGTTTGACATTTGTAGACGACGCTGTAAGAATTTCAAGAATTCTATTGATGTGTCAGTTAAAGTTGACACACTGAAGGAAATGTTTAAAACATTTTGGGAGAGGTCATTTGATACATTTCTTAGGAATATGAACGGACATTTGCAAGGATTAAAAACAACAGGCTTGTGTTTTGGCTGGTACCATTTGTTAAACTTCTGACATATGAACATGTCTGGAGTCTGTGCATCTGATTGTGATTTCAAAAAATTACATACAGCAATATTAAAAGCGGACTGGATGACTTTTAAACTGTGGTGTTTTATTCATAATGCAGAATGCTTTAAACTATTGATATAGCATTATTATTCAACTATTCAAGAAACCCTTTTATATATGTATATGTATGCTGTAATATTCTGATTCCAACGCCTTTAGACAGCTTTTTTCTTCCTTCCTCAAGTCGTTATGCTATACTGTAAGTATTAAAAAAATTATTGCAAAAGGTCTATGTGTCACAGACAGAAATGCATTTGAATATATAGTTTAACCTTTATTTATCCAACGAAGGTTGACCTCCCTGCCGGAGATTATAGCAGCATACACTGGGCAGAAGTTTTGCTTGCAACTTTATGGATATAATATATGATAAACAACATGGTAATTATGCACAGCTCTCAAGTGCGCAGGCATCCTCAACACCACAGTCAACTGTAAAACACATTTTGCAGTGCAGTTCAGCAGCACACATTTGAATAACAATCAGTCTGCTAGTGTTTAAAGAAAATACATTTGGTTATTGTGTTCATTTGCAGACTGCATTTATCATGTGAAATGACCTACAATTTGAACCAAACTGTTAAAAAAAATCAACTGGCAGATATCTCTGATAGTAAAACTTCTTCATTACCTCTGAATGTGTTTTTATTTGCAAGTAATTGAAAAGGAGATGATTTTTGATGACATTGGAAGAGATTAAGCTTTTATTTTTTTCCCCCTGACTTTGGTTTTTGTTACATTTTCAATGGCAGCGCGTTTTGTTGTGGTTTCAGCTTTCAGCTAGTTGAAAACCTTGCGTTTGGGTTCCTGAGGACGTTCTGCAACAACAAACAGCATCTTTCTTTACTCTTCCAGAAAGAAATTGATGTTTGTCAGACCGAGGTGTAACTTTTCACCACCCAATCAGTTTCCCCACATCAAGTTCAAATCCTTGAAACATTGAAAGGTCCTTGTGATGAAAACAAGTCAGAGATTGGCAGAGACTACCATTTCCCCTCCGTGCAGACCAGCATCCGCCGTCATATCACTTTTGTCCCAAATTAGCACCGATGCAGAAGAGCTCCATTCTATTCAGTATTGACTGGTGAAGCCTGGGTTTCCACCCACTCGCTCATTGCCTCCAGTAAAGAGCTTGCGAGACGAGCCAGCGTGTCATGTGACCCCACCCAGGGCAGCACCTGTGAGTTTCCGTTTCAGAGCCCCGTGCCTGATAAATGAGTCGGCGGTGACGAGCAGCTGATGGAGTGGCTAGCAAAGGTCACGATGGTTGGGAAGCTCAATTCTGCTCTCTCATTTCAATTTGGAGCAACACTGCTTTTCTCAAACGCCTGATAACCTCGGCCAAAGGTCAGTCTGGTGGAACCAAAATCCATCATTTGATTCAGACATTACCCTTTCTATTAGCTTTGCTGAGTGAACCAGGAGTTCACATGCAATTTGTTTGTTGAAGTAGGATTGGTAGAAAAAAAAAAGAGGAAGAATTTTAACGTAGCACACTGTCAAATTGGGTTTGATGCTGTTTGCACTAACAAGGCCTTACTGGGTAGTTAGAAGTGATAGATGCTGGAAACATCTGTTTTTGTATTATTCATGTATTTTGTATTGTGTATTTTTTTTCTGAATGTGATTTTATCTTTCTCTTGCGAAACTGAGGAGGGTCGACTGAAATGAGGACGTTTTTTAGTTTAGACTCACCTAACAAACCGAAAAACAGTGGAATAAGCACATAGTTTAATGGTTAAGACTTACTGATGACATGGTTATTCCACATTTTTTGTCAGTTAATTGTAAATCGCCCAGTTTAGCTTTGTGTACCTTTTAAAAGTGGAAAAAGTCAAGTCACATCCAGAAACATATTTTGCGTAATGTGCCTTTATGCACTCATTTAGTTTTATCGCCATTTCACACATGGACATTAAGCGTTCTTTAAGGTTCCTCTCAGTATCATAAAGCCTCTAATTTTTGAGGTAGGGATGGCTCTTCAGCACATTATAGGGATTTCCGACTGAGGAATTTTTCTTTCTTTCTTTCTTTTTTTTATCAAATGTATTGTAACATATTTTGTCAGCTTTACTGCTTTAGTCCATACATTGTTCCCCAGCTGTTGTAATCTTCCCTTTTTTCACACTATAGCTTTTTCTGTCTGTATATAACCATGTGTATGTATGAGGGAGCCACCCAGTGAGAGAGAGAGAGAGAGAGGGATGGAGAGAGTGAGAGACAGAGCGAGTGCAATTTGTATGGCAGTGTGGGCCGTGCAGCACATATGGACACAGGGGACAATTGACCCAAACGCTGTCTGCACTCACCCATGCTCACATCTGAAGATGGTCTTGATAAAATGTCATCCTTCAAATGGTCTCGTGGCAGGCTGTGGCCCCGCAGCCAGCCGGCGCCCCAGATTGGCTCCATAGATGGAGGAGGCAGGTGTGAAGACTTTGAAAATAATGCCCTTTGTCAACTCATACAGTTAAAATTTGCATCACAAGGAATAACTGCAAAATGTCAGTGGCGAATCAATTCAAATAATCTTTGCTCCAGAATATAAAGCACAGCATATCCGTGGTGTTGATAGAAAATGTAATGAAATGACCTCTTGTTCCCAAGAAAAAGAGTGAAAACTCATTTGCTTCAGTGAGTCAGTTTTGGGAAGGAAAAATGTGAGGGACAATTCATCCATGGAAAATTAAACATATCCCTGGGGTAACATATCTAAATATGCAGGGAAAATTGTTTTTTTTTTTCCTTTTCTTTTCTTTTTTTTCTTGTTCTTTCCATGTTTTTTAGCATCACAAGTGGAACAACATGTAGTTAGGGAAGGCTGCTCTATTTTCATTTGTTTGCATTTAAAAATAAAATCCGACTTGGGGCAGTTGAACATTATTCACAGGATTTACAAAAGCACCATAAGCTATACATGATAACAGTACAGAGCTGTTGAACAAAGCCATTTTACAACAGGCTATTGAATTCTGCCTGAGTTCAGATCCTCAGGTCATTAGGGAGCCCTGCGTGCGGCTGGCTGCGCATTCCAAAGCTAGCTGGGTACGATTGTTTGGCTCAGCTCTTTACTTCATTAATGCACATGAACTGCTCCCAGGCACCCTCGTCAATGCTAATGAGCATATTAGTTTGCTCCAAGGCCAGCCACTGTCTTTTCATCAAGTTAATATTGGGCGAAGATGCAGGGAACCCGGCGCCAAAAGGACAGAGGGGACAGGGAGGTGTTGCATCTGCGGCTTCTTTAAGTCAAGAGGTTAGGATCATCCGCCGTCTTTTCACCACTTCTGCCTGAATACGCCGGCTGATTAAAAACCAGCCAGTTCAGGTGCTGTTTTTTTTTTTCAGTGCTAAAGTAAGAGCTGGAGTTATTCCTATTGTGGGTTGAATGACACAAAAAGTGTCATTTTTTTTCTCTCTCCAGATGCCCTTCAGTCATAAAGGTGATATGTGCACTCTAATTAGAGGTGCCACAGTTCATTAACACAGGATTTTGAGCTTTGCCATTTCAGGATGCATGGCTTCACTTCCTCAGGTGTGTGTGATATTTATGTTTTATCGTGCAACTTTGCTTTGCTCTCATTCTGCAAGCAAAAGAGCTGAATGAAAACGAAACGTATATGATTTCTGTAAACCTGATGTTGAGTCTAGACTGAGTGAATTTCAACCCGATTATCAGCACGCGATCTAATGCAGTCCACGATATAGCTGTGAAAAAAAAATCAATACACCTGAGTATTATATTTTCACAATACTGTGTCAATTCTCCAGCCCCTTCTATTGAATTGTATTGTATTTGTATTGCTATCTACTTCATTATAAAGTGATTTTATGACATCTACAATTTGTGCACTGTGTTGAATAAGTGCATTGTTGTAATTCTATTTAATTAAAAAAAGGGGGAATTTTGAATTAAATTGCATTTGAGTGAGTTTGTACCCAGATATTACACATTAAGTTATATTTTAAGCCCTATTCATACATTTTCAGCCAGTTCTCTATAATATTGCAATTGCAATTAAAAATTGTATCATGATATGCATTGTATCTTTGCCAATACCCAGCTCTAGTCAACATGATGTGAAAGAAGTTGACAATTTATCTGTGTGGCTTAGTTTGTTTTCTTTTATTTCTTCTCTATATTAATGATTACAGTGCTGCCATTATTACACTTCAGTACTGGTCACATGTTCTTGATGAGGAACAGCTCCTTTAAAAGGATGTGAACTCATCCGCTCTTTACAACCTGCCCACATACTTTGGGTCTTAAAAGAGCAAAATTGCCATAGGTGGTAATAAAGTGCACTCTGAACAGAGCCAGAAAATGACTGATCCATCAGCTCCGCTAAAACACATCTTATTAATAGAAGCAAAAATGATTGATTACTTATACTGCACACGACATTTTTCACCCACACACACACATACACACACTTGCACACAAACACCATAAGTGTGTGGTCAGAGCTATGACTGTAGTAAGTCAAAGCAAAACAGATTGTCTGCATCATCCTTGGAGTTCAGTTCATACTTGGCTTATACACTGTGGCAGTTCTCTAAAATTCTGACAATCTGTCTCCCACACAACTTCACAGCGAAATGGATGAAGAATGCAATGGGTGAAATATAGTCTTAGGAGAGCAGCTGTCAAGTGAGATGTTTTAATCTCTTTTATGAATTATAAGTGTTATGTGAGGTTGGAGCTGGACCCAGATGAGTCTACTGAATGGATGTATTTGATGAGTATAGACATTATCTATAGCATCTATTGACAGGGGAACGGCTTTATATTCATCGATCCGTGTGCTGAAACCAGTGGTGATCAAATTGTGTCTAGAGAGTAAACACTCGGTAGCAGAAATAGATTGGCGCAGGAGGGAGTCTGAAACAAAGGAGGTGTGGGTGATGATAGATGGGGTGAAAAAGCATATGAATCTGGCCGGGATCACAGGCATCCATCCCCACCTGTCAGAGAGTGAGTGATCTCCAAGTGGGCGCCGGGCGCTGGCAAGCTGAGTGCCTCGGGTCAAATGAGCCACTTGGGTCACAGCAAGGTCCTCCATACTGGCTGGGAGATAAGGGCTGGGAGCTTACTCGGCACACCCCGCGCTGCACCTTGTTACAGGAGCTGTCCAGGCTTCAGAACCACAGAGCTGATCAATCAAACCCGGACTCATCACTGCTGGTAATCCAGCATGCCCATTGTACCTGCGGTGTTAGGTACACTATCTCATGGAAGTAGCAGGTAACTCAGTGTCCTGCTGTAAAGGAGATCAGTATTCTGCTAATGTGCCTGACAGAAATCTTTTACAACATGGCATGCGAGGAATGACTTGTACTCCCGCTGTAGATCGTACACTATAGAGATTATACTGCTGTCCTTCAGTGTGGAGTGACTGAGCACAGCTTGGATGATACTGTGCCTTAAAAGAGAACGGCCGCGGTCTCCGTGGATACACTCCAACCACTCAGTGACTAGCACTGCCAAGTGATGGTGAAAATGATAGCAACAAATGTAGATTGTACTTAACAGTGTTCCTAATCAGTGGCTCTGTTGAAGATAATCAGAGGCTTTGTGCCGTTTCTCTCGACCATTTTCTCTCCACAAAGCATTAGGATGTTCATGAAAAAATAATGAAGAATATATGGACCTTGTTGTTAGAATATTTGTTCATTTGTTTCTACTATCACTTATACTACTGCTACTACAATTACTACAACTACTACTACCACTACTTTTACTACTACTACAACAACTACTACTACTACTACTAGTCCTACTACTACTCCTGCCACTACTACTATTACTACCATTACCGATACTACCACTACTACTGAAGCACTTTGTAAACCTTATTTTTTACTACTGCCACTGCTACTGCAATTACTAGTACTATTACTACTACTGCTACCAATATTACTACTACTATAACTACTACTGCTACTAATACTACTAGTATTATTACTACTATTGCTACTAATATTACTGTTATGATGACTATTAGCACTATTACCAGTACTAATATGTAGGGTATTACTACTATTAGTACTATTATTACTACTACTACCATTACTACCACTACTTCTACTCCTACTACTACTACTGTAATGCAGCTGCAGTAAACAGTGTTTGTGGTTTAACTGTCATGAAACAATCAAAATGGTGTGATAATGAATTGTAACCATTAATAATGTTGCATTATATGAAAACAGATGGTTATTTACACTTAATAAAAGAACCTGTAAAATGATGTTAAACAGCATTATCAGGAAGTACAGTAAAAGAAAAATAGTTCAATGAAATGAAATAATATCATGAAGCACAAAATAAGAGATGAGACAAATCCGCAAAGCCATTAAAAAGTTTATCAAAGGAAAGCAGGACTTCATGTATAAAAACATAGTAGAAGAAGATACTAATTTGCTTGGCCGGGTCTCCTGCAGCAGGTTGTTCCTCAGCCTGGGGGTCCTAGTGGAAAAAGGCCAGATTGCATTTTGTTTTCGTGTTTTGAAAATACCAATAGAAAGCCCAAACAATAGCATGATGAAGCACCTCTCAGAAATTCTCCTACCTTCCACCACTGTAGCATCCATAATGAAACAAAAATAATTTCAGTGCAACCAGAAGAGTATGTGGTGGTGATCTCTTACTGTAGGGCTCTGTGACCACTAACAAAGTAATCAACTTAAGCACTGGATTATTGGTGTGGTTGCTCTGTAAATTTCTCCTAAATCACATCCCCCTCTCCAATATCTTCCTCCTCTCCTCGCTCTCATATACTCGGGTCTGATCTCTGCTCTGCTCTAAGAGGCTGCTTGTAATTTTAGTGATATGGGAATTAAATTTTTGATTTTGAGCACCAAATTCCTTCAACAGAAATGTAACGAAATAAATAACCCACACAGTAGTTTACACATATTGATTCTGCAACATAACTAATATGCTCATTACTGAGGATGAATTTCCCCTTTCTGACAATCAGCGTTTTTCGTTATAAATGTTGGTTCATGCAACACTCATATCACTGAGGTCAGAATCAATATTTTAGCTGCAGATGATTTTTGCTTTTATTGAGAAGGCAGCAGTAGGAGTCTAACAGAGGGTGAATGAAAAAGCTTTGCGCCATACACTTTACAACAAAGAGACTTGCTGAAAGCAGAATATGTATCTGAGGTGTTAGCAGCTACTGTGAGATGGTTTTTAATATTAAAATGTACTGCATTGTATATGTGGTTGTGTGTGCAAAAAGAGACACTGTTCTGCTGTGTAATGGCGCAATATTTCAATCTCAAAAGCTTCTACTGCATCGTCTACCTCCCCTGTTCCTCCTCTTAATACCTCCTTAATGTACTGCAGATTGAAGAGGGAAGATGAAGAGAAAGAGGTAAGTTACTGAAAAATTGCCACCACCGATATCAAATCCAGCCGCTATTATCAAACACATAAAACTGGTGTTTCTGCCCTAGATTTCCCTTTATGTGTACACAAGAATAACGATATATTTTGTGCAATGGGTCAGATTTGGATCTCTGTTTTATCTGAAATTGGTCAGATTTACAGCTAGCAACTACACTACTGCACATGTGGCACATCATTCTTTCATCGTTTTGTTCATGTCATGAATTTGTGGTCATAGAAATTAAAGATCCAATTATGATAATATTGGTTCATCTGGAGATCAAAGAAGATACTGATTCACATGGGTGCAGGAGTTTGTTGTGGTTATGTGTACAGGTTTTTCTTGTATTTCTTTAATCTACATACCTATATAGATAAACAGGTCTTCAAGGGGGGAAAAGAAATCCTTTTCTCCCTGTGGGATTAAAAATGTGACGTCTTGGTCACAACGACCTTTATCAGGCATCTTAGTAGCCATTTAAAGTGGCACAACCCATTATTTATTTTACTTTAATTTACATGCAAAATCTTTGCTACCCCGGAATGCCATTTTCCAGCGTCAACATCATACAACACATGAATCATAAATTTCCACAGCATTATTGACAGAATGCAAGACTGAATTGATTTTAAGTTTTTCATAACTAGTGCTTTCCTCGGTATTTTCACAGCAGGCTACATGGAGAGGAGGAGAGTGTGAATTGTTGCTTAAGTTGGAAGTCAGTAATTAAAAAGTGAAACATTTCTCTGTCACGTATTGCTGGTGTCAGGTGAAAACTTCACGTCTCCAAAATGTCAGCTTTTGAGTTTATCTAATTGGTTTTGAAATGGTTTCATATGTAACCAGGTGAAAATGTGATAATTTCAACATATTTTCAATCTCTCTTTTCATACAGGTATTTTTACAGACAGATGAAAGTAGCAAAGGTTATTCTACTTTTAAAAAAGGAGCTAAACACATATTTACTAACTATAGACCAGTGTCTTTGCTTTCATTTTCCAAAGTGCTTGAATAACTGTACAAGAATGAGATACTTTTATTGAAAAGAAAAAATTGTTGAGGGAGAGTTAGTATTGCTTTTAGACAAATCGATCTACAGCTTTACCATTAATTAAAATAACGGAAGAAATTACAACAGCAGTAGAAAGTAAGAAATAAAAAATAGTTGTATTTATTGTCCTCATACATCTTAATTTCTCAATTATATAATATGGTGTGAGAGGAGTAGTTTTAAACTGGTTTAGCAGCTATTTAGGTGACAGACAATAATATTTACAGTTTGCAGATAAAACATCGGTGCATGAAGATAAAATGTGGAGTCCCACAAGGCTTGGTTTTGGACCCTGAACTTTTCATTTTATATATGAAGTGCAAGGTCCCAAAAATTTATTGTGTGCCCTGTTCCTTTTCTTACAACCCAGCTACAAATAAATCCAAAAGTTGTAGAATTTCAGCTTCAGTTATAACATGGAAATCAAGACAAGTGGAAATGGAAAGTTTTCTTCTGACAACCCCAATATAAACCTGCTGTCGTCCAGTGATACTGTGTACTTGTTTCATTGTAGTTGCTGCACCATGTTGATTGTGTGCAACAGTATGTACATTGTATTCCCCATGCTGCAGATTCATCTATAGTGAAGGAGTAGGAGCTTTTATATTGCTACCAGTGTATGACCTTGGCTAAGTGCTATAATGATCCTTCTCCAGTGACAATAGGCTGTGGGGTTTTGGATGGTCTTGCCAGCCGCTCACAAACACAGTCTATCCCTCTGTAGTGGAGCGATTACATTGGCTCCCAAGGTGTCCTTTTGTCAACAACATTCATCGGTCTCCTGGAAATTGTTTTCAAACCTTTACCGTCAGTTTCAGCAGATATGAATGCTGTCTGATATTGATGGAAGCATTAGGGCATCATTTGGAAGAGAGGGTCACATTTTTTTCTGTGAGATGTAAATTACACCCCAATAAAATGCGCTGCGAGTATCATTTTCAAAAAAATGTGCACAAGCTGTAACCAATTAAAGAGCCGCGAAAGAGTCCTTACATGATAACAGCGTGTGCCCATTTTTAAAGTCTGATAAGTGAACCAATAACTAGGACTACTACAAAATAACTGCAGACAACAGAAGATAAAAAGCAGAAACATTAACTGACATGGATGGTATTCCGCTTTCAGTGATCCAAAATATCTTTTCCAGCTCGACAGCTAATAAAAGTATCATTCTGGCGGTAATGCAGTGTGCACTCGCACGGCATTGCAATTCACAGCAGGGCATTGCCAAGATTTTGGGAAACAGTTCACAGAATATGGAGGCTCTCTAAACTAGTGTCTGAAACTTTGAGACAGGTGTAGGTCCGACACACCAG